>BQNB010036079.1:1715-50398 GCA_026074375.1 Tanacetum coccineum | reverse complement strand
TACATCAAGATGAAGGTTTTTACTACTACTAGCCTTTGTTACTACTGCTAGTGTAAGTTTCTACTGCTCAAGTTCATTTATCTTAAGGCACATCATAGAGGGTAATTTGAGTTGATAGAAGGCTGAATTAGAAGTGTGATAGTGGTTTGTGGTTGTTGAAATCAAAGTTGCATACTTTAGTCCCCTATTTGATTATGACAAAAAGGGGAAGAAGATTTACAAAGAAGATGTGCAACTTATAGAGCCTTGGTGGAATTGCATAGCTCCTTATTCTTTCATATATATATTAGCTTCAGGGGAAGTTCATGCTTATTTTGGTTTTGTCATTATCAACTAGAGAAAGATTGTTGGGAATTATATTTGAGTTGATAAGACAAAATATATGAAAGATGAAGGACTTAAAAGACAAAGGAGGAATTCTTCAAATGATGATAAGATTTCAGAAGATCTCCTTAAAGAAGGAAACAAGATCAACATTGATGACTTGCTTAAAAGGATAAATACAAGATATTAATGCTATTAATTGTTGATAGAAAAAAGAATTAATTAATGCTACTTAATAGTTTCCTAATTGTATTATGTTTGCTTTGTAAAATCTAATATCTCTTGTATATAAAGTGATACAGGTTATAGGTTTTAGGTGTGCCAAAAAGTATGTATGTGTGCACCAAAGGTGTAAAACGTGTATATGTGGGTTGACACGTCCCACAGGAAGATGTTGATGCTAGCATGTGTGGTGTAGCCCTAAGATCATTAGTTTGATCCTGTTAATGTAACCGTCTTACCATTGATCAGGTAAGATTGGGGCTTGTAGTAGTCATTGTATAAATATGATGATGAAAAACCTTGTGTTAATAACAATGATTCTATGTATTGAATATTCTGCCTTTGTTATTAAATCGTCCTAGATTAAAGTTCTAAACAAACTGAGCTACAAAGATCTTTAAACTCAACAGGAAGTATGAATTCCCGGGTCGTTTATCCCCAACGAGGAATGCAATGGAAAGTCAAGAGTTGATTTTATAACACCTCGTATCTTAGGTCATTGTATGACATTATGTAATTCACAATTTATTTTTAGGGTTTTACGCGTTTACTCTTAAACCGTAAACGTTAAGTTAAATCGCGTAAACTAAAAATGATCATTCAATGTAAACATGCATTAAACGATTAAATGTTTACATCAAGCAAGTGTTATATGATTATTATAAGGATAATTAATAACTTTGTTCATCTTATTTTTATTGGCTACGTAAAATGCTTACGTTTCATAATAAAATGCGTTTAGGCATACCCGGAAGTTCTAAAACCTAACTACGCCTAAACGAATACCCACGATTATACCCAATACTCAAAATAACAAATATAACATCACATATATATACATAATGCCGAAATTTACAAGATGAGACCAAGACTTTTCAAACTTTGCAAGTTGTAAATAATATCTAGATATTTCATAAAGTAACTCTTACACCTTTTACCAACTTGACTTGTTTAACTAAACTAGGGTTAGAAAGTAACCATGGTTAAGTTAGGTAGATATTTTTACTATAAATAGGCATGCATGCATGAGTAAAGTTTTCATACACTTATACTTGAAAAATTCATTTTCTTCCTCCCTTTATTCACTCTCTATCCCACGGCACAAAACCCTTGCCAAACTAAATCCATACTTTGATTTTCTAAGATTATACAACCCTATACACAACATACTTAAGGTATTCTAAGGTGTTTGCAAGCTTTGGTTCATCATTTGCAAGTAATAAGAAGAAAAAGGAAAGATTAGGGTTTTGGAAACCTAATCTAGGGTTATAAGCTTGAAAGCTTGGATTTCACTAAACACGGGTTTAGAACTTATTCACATCTCTTACAGTCATTACTAAGTTTTCTTAAATCCTTTTAATACTTTTCTTTCCTTATGAAATTTATGTATTACATTTAAATAAGCCATAATCACCACTAATGAGACTTTTAAATGTATGAAATTAGATTTTTATTTGAGTTTATCAATTTATACACTTATTCTTATGTCATATGGTCCTATATATCATGGAAAAGTAAAAATAAAAGTATGTTAACATATGAATTAAGTGTAAACATATTTAGGTTAAATTAGGGTTTTATAATGTTTCTTAAACTTCACATGTGAAAATAATGAAAGTAAAAGGGTTAAACTTGTTACAATGAAATTATATGGACTAGGGATGATATTAGACTTTATTATAAGTACCACATATGTAAAATATTGGTTAAAGGAGTTTTTAATAGGGTAAACTACTAACTTAATTAATACATAAAACAAGTTTTTATAAAGTTAAACATACAAATACATATGGGCTGTTTTAATTCGAATCTTAGGCAGTAGCTTTTGATATTTTAAAGTTATAATACGCCTCATGACGATTCCATAATGATAAGAAACTTGAAAAACCGATCTATAACGAAAAAGATACGTTAAAAACGAGTTTACGACTATAAATACTTTTATAAAACTATTTTTATAAAAAGTTACTATTCATGGCAGTGGGTTTGAGTTTAAAACACCTAAAATATGATATAACTTTTGATTACGAGATCGTACACGCAAGAATCGTTCAAAACGGAACTATAACGAGTAAATTACGGCATTTTCGATAATTAAAGTTTATAAAAGTAATTTTATAAACTATGAACAGTAAAAAGCACTATTCATCAGTGGATTTATTTTTATAAAATATAATAAATCTTTTAATAACGAGAACGTACTCGAAGGAATCACTAAAATCGGAGTTAAAACGAATAAGTTATCGCGATTACGAGTTTACGCTAATTAAGACGTAAAAACGGGTATATAGCTGTCATGAACAGTAATTTTACTATTCATCACAGAATCTTAAAAACTTGAAAATGTAATATTTTGATCACTCGTCTTACTACGAAGACGTGGACGTAAGAAACGCGAGCAACGGATTTAAAACGACCAAACTAGGTCATTTTTACGAAAAGTATATTTATAAACGTTTTCACTTTATAAATACTATTTTACTAAAACGATTAGTCGGTGATTATGCTATATAGAATATTGAGTGGTTATCAAAGTGCTATATTACTAGGGAGTTTCATAATGAGGCCTCTTCGGATGGCGTAACGATGAGTTGTTGGATTTACGATTTAAAGTGTCCTAAACTCCTCGTACGTCATGTCATGACCTCTTTAAATTCTATATAGCCCAACGATAGTACGATGTAACGACTAGAAGATTATATTCCAATGTTAATTTAAGTACCCCATACTTATACAGCCTAATTTAAATAGGTTGCATTTATCTCTTGTTTGACGTTGTATCTGAGATTAATTGAGCTATCTCGTACTCAAGGATGAGTTCATAGCCCCACTTTTTATAGTTTTACTGATTATATATTATTTTGGGGTGAGAACAGCATGTTTTTATAAATTGGACGCAGAGTGTTGAAAGTATATTGATATTGTTTGCCTAAGGTAGGCAATAACCCTCCTGAGCCCATGATTCATGAACTGTTTAATTGCAATATATGTATTGTGAATTACATTAGTAGCGCGATGAATAAATAGATCTATTGGGATTAACCCCCCGTTGGGTGATTAGCTATCACTGGGATGGGTAAAAAAAAAAAACGTTGAACATGTCGGACTTGGATGTTGCGGTTATCAACATCTGTACGGGCAAATATCGGCTAAATAGCAAATATAGGTAGCTTCGTATCATGAGCTTAGTGCAACCATAATATGTTTGTGATTGTTGGCATATTGTTGTAAACATCACGGAAAGTCTTGCGGTCCTGCATATCTAAATACATAAACCTGTGAGATTCACCAACAATTTTGTTGACGTTTTAAGCAATGTTTTCAGGAGGTCATTAGGCACGAGATGCCAAGGATGCATTGGATATGTTTTGGATTGTACAGTTAAAGACTTATGTGTATCATGTTTTGGGAAATATATGTTGTCTTTTGTAATATGAAACAAAGAACAAGTAAAGCTATAAGCTTTTGTAATATGTCTTTTATTTAAATCCAATGTATCAATTTAAACGACTTTTGTGTCGTTCTTATATATATCTTGTGCTGTTGATCTTGAAGTAACATGCCCCGGATCCTTATTCCGCTGCGACCCATTTTGGGGGTGTTACAGATTGGTATCAAGAGCCAAGGTTATAGAGAACCAGGTCAAAATGTTTTTGCTGGACTATAACCGTTTTCAAACATTGCATACATACAAAAGGGTTTTTACGGGGTATTCATATACAAATTATTGCATTAGTCGGTTAGGCTATATACATGCATAATTGATATACGTGTTTTATAATAATTACGTATTAAGATGTAGTCCTTATTTTAATATACTTATATAAGCTAATTTTTGATTCAGAAACCAATCATTTCAGAATTCTGAGCACTCTACGGATACATACACATCTAACTAGGACGATTTGATACATGGGAGTCCGAGGTACCTATTAATGAGGGACAACCATCACCGGACTACATACCGGCCCTGAGGGACCACCATCACCAGATTATGGTGTCCTGGCCCTGAGGAGCCCAGAGCAGGGTCACCACCTTCACCTATCCTTACTTACCATTTTTCCGGAGCCCTGGCTCCTCTGAGTTCTTACCGTAGACGATGAGGTATTCTGCCGGCTGAGGAGCAGCCAGCTACCTGCGCTGACCTCACCCCCTCATCAGTCACCCAGGGTATATAACCAGGAGTCCCGACCCTGAGGAGGACCTAGAGGAGGATGACGAGGAGATCCTGGGAGGTATCCAGCCGACTATCCAGTCTGACCAGAAGGAGATGAATGATGACATTAGCCTGCTGATCCTGCGCGTTGCTTATTCAGCTGACCAGGACCCATACATTGCTTATCGCGTCACGGCTAGGATGTCCATCCGAACCCAGGCGCCGACACCATTCCTCTCCGAGGAAGTTGCTGAGAGAGTGTTAGCCTTACCTACTCCACCACCATCACCTCTCTCACCATACTCAATCACCACTTTCCCCAGTAACCCTCTCCACCATTACTAACCACCACCATAGCCCTACATATTTCTTGATTGGATCTCTGGGATCCCGAGCTGGCTTAGATTAAGGCAGAGGAATGCAACCTTCACATCTCAATGTTCATGAACAGAATGCGCTGAGAGTGTATTACACGCTTCGTAAGAGTCTGTGTCGTACTACTCCTGTCCTGGGATAAGAGGTCGGGTAGAGTGTCGGACAGCTGGTACGGCTAAGGGGGCGGGGTTGGACACCACCCGCTAGGACAGACCTGTATGGATTTGCTGATACGTTGGAGGCCGCTCCAGGACGCCGGATGCTAGAGAGTTAGCTATGGTAGAAGGATACATGGATGACTGGTAGGGGCCATCCAGAGAGATAGCACCGCGACCCGCCTAGAGGGGGTCAACCAGAGGAGTTATTGAGTTGTCTTCTACTGTGGACGAGGAGGATGAGATCATAGATTCTCAGCTAATATGCAAGGTATGACCGAGCTCTACTTAGAGCCGCGCAACATGTTGGAGGACACTGATAGGCCCGTTCCATAGACGCACATCGTTCTGATGGAGAGGAGCAAGACGATAGGTATCACGTGCGCTTGGGCACAATCGATGGATGCTTGTGACCAACGCAGTCCGAGGGAAATATTACTTTCGCGACTACGGTCTGACCAGCAGTTGAGATCGTTTGAGTTACGGGCACAACCAGGAGGAGACAGACATGATTTCAGAGCTGCAGAAAATCAGACTATCGAAGGCAGAGGCAGTTTAGTAGAGGACCCAAAGTAGTGAAGAGCCTCAAGGATCAGATGATCGAGATGCAGAGACAGCAGGGACCTGCTAAGGATCCTGCAGAGCCAGAGCTACCAGAGGAGGCCGGTAGCAGTACTTAGACTGGATTAGTGATGTACGACAACAAGTCTGTTAAGTATTATATGGGTTTTGTTCCCCAGCTAGCAGGCTGTATAAATCTTTTGTTCATATAGGACTAGGCTACTTGTTTAGATCTTTTTGTTCATATATCGGCTTACTTTTGACGCCTGACTAATTATTACGAGTATATCTCGCTATTATGATAAGGTTATTTTTTTTCGTATAACCTAGTTTTGTTAATGATCGGTTGTATAAAACCAATCATGTATTATTTTCGCAAGTTATATATGAAAAGTGAGATTCTGTTTTTATTATGAATCGTGTTTATTATGAAATGAAGTCGATTTGTTAATTTCAATACTGTTGTGTATTTCACCATGTGTTGTGATCTCGTTTTATTCATTATGTATACATCGGGTTATGGTTAAGATTTTTGAAATCTAACGGGTGTTATGTTTTCTTGTGATTTAAGAAAATGGCACCAAGAGGAAGGCCCACAAGAACCACGAGGTCAAGACCAGTCACCACAACTCCCCCACCAGTCACCACAACTCCCCCACCAGTCACAGACCCTACTACCACCACGTCGTCACCAGTGCCCCAACTGCTGCAGGCAATGATTTGACGAGGGTGTCACTGCTGTTTTAGCAGCACGTGCTATGACCCGAAATGGCTATAATAGCAATGGTTCAGGACCAAGGCCAGCACAAACTGCTCGTGAATGCTCTTACTCTGAATTCTTGAAATGTAAACCTTTGGACTTCAAAGGTACTGAGGGAGTCGTCGGACTCACTCGATGGTTCGAGAAAATGGAATCTGTGTTTAGCATTAGCAATTGCCCAGCAACTAGCCAAGTCAAATTCGCGACTTGCACTCTGCAAGACGATGCTCTTACATGGTGGAATTCCCATGTTAAGACCACCACTCCAGAAGTAGCTCATGCCATGCCATGGGCAGCACTGAAGAAAATGATGACTGATAAATACTGCCCGAAGGGTGAGATCAAGAAGATTGAAACTGAAATGTGGAACCTTAAGGTTAAGGGCACCGATGTGGTGGCCTATAATCGACGATTTCAGCAACTAGCCTTGATGTGTTCCAGGATGTTCCCAGAAGAGGTAGACAAGATTGAAAAGTATATCGGTGGCTTACCCGATATGATACTTGGCAGTGTAAAAGCATCAAAGTCAAAGACCTAAGCCAGAAGTGATTGAGTTTTATAACAACTGAGTGATGAGGATAAGACCCATGCCTATGCTGAACATCAGGCAGAAAGGAAAAGGAAGTATGATGATCTTCCCCAGAACAATCAAACCTACCCACAAATAAAGGCAAAACACAGGCAGGCTTATGCGCTGCCGGAACGGTGACAGGAAACCTAAGGGACTAAACCGCGATGTCCCCAAGTGTAACTTCAACCACACGGTACCTTGTACTCCAAAATCACTAACTGGCAGGGAAAACATGGCACCTGGCCAAGGACTGTAGGAGCCGGCCTGCGACTGCAAACAACAACAACCGCAATACCAATAACAACAACAACCGTAACAACAACAACCCAAGAGCCCAAGGGGCAAATACAATGCGCCATCTTTGCTTCGAAGAGTGGGGCTCCAGACACTTCAGAAACAACTGCCCCCAGTGGAGGAACAAAAATCAGGGAAATGGTAGCGGTGTAGCCAGGGCTTATGCAGTGGGAGTCGCAGGGCAAAACCCAGACAACAACGTTGTGACGGGTACGTTTCTCCTAAACAACCGTTGTGCTTCCATTTTATTTGATACTGGTGCAGATAGAAGTTTCGTGTCTACTCAATTTAGCAATTTGATTAATATAGCCCCCACTACATTAGATCATGGTTATAACGTTGAATTAGCTGATGGTAGAATAATTTGGGTAAATACGGTATTACTGGGTTGCACGTTAAATTTTCTGAACCATCCGTTTCACGTCGACCTAATGCCTGTAGAAATGGGTACTTATGACGTCATAATTGGCATGGACTGGTTGACGAAATACCAGGCCGTTATTGACTGTGCTAAGAAGATCGTTCGTATTCCTTTTGGGAGCGAAATCTTAATTTTTCATGGAGACGGAAGTAGAAATAAACGCGGGACTCGATTAAACATCATCTCGTGCACCAAGGCCCAGAAGTATCTGCTACAAGGATGTCACATCTTTTTGGCACATATTACCGTCAAGGAGACTGGAGACAAGAAGAATCCAACTGAAGAGGTAGGCCGATCGTCAAAAATTTTCCCAAAGTATTTCCCGAGGACTTGCCAGGCCTTCCACCTACCAGACAAGTGGAATTTCACATCGATCTAGTACCTGAGTCGCTGCACGCTGTAGCACGGGCACCTTATCGAGGCCCCGTCTGAAATGAAGAATTGGCGGATCAAACTACAAGAGCTGTTCCGACAAAAGGCTTAATAAGACTTCTAGTTCTTTCACCATGGGAGCTCCAAGTTCTATTCGTCAAGAAGAAAGATGGATCCGTATACGGATTGCATAGATTATCGGGAACTAAACAAACCTCACGTGAAGACCCGTTATCCCACTACCAAGAATGTGATGGACTTATATTGACCAACTTCCAAGTGTCCGAGTGTCTACTCGAAGAGCGACCTAAGTCAGGTATCACCATTGAGGTCGAGAAGAAGACATCTGAGAGACTCCCTATCAGAACTCGATATGGACATTATGGAATTCCAGGTTATCATTTTGGTTAGACCAACCACCTGCTGTGTTTATGGACCTCATGAACCCTGAGTGTGCAAAACCTTAATCGACAAATTCGTAATTGTCCTTATTGACATATTTGATCTATTCCAAGAGCAAGCTAAGCATGAAGAGAGTCGAAGATAATTATAGAGTTGTTAAAGAAAGAGGAATTGTAATGCAAAATTTCCAAATGTGAATTATTGGATTCCCAAGTACAGTTTCTTTCGGTCACGTGATTGATAAAAAAAAAGGCATTCACCAAGGTAGATCCAGCCAAGATCAAATCCATAAAGATTTTGGGCATCTCCGAAGGACAGTCCAACGGAGATTCGTCATTTTTTAGGTCTTGCTGGTATATTAGACGATTCATTGAAGGGTTTTCAAAAATCGCCAAACCAATGACCAAGCTCACTCAAAAGAAGGTCAAGTTTGAGTGGGGTGACAAACAAGAAGCAGCGTTCCAGTTATTAAAGCAGAAGTTGTGTAGTGCACCAATTCTGGCTTTACCCGAAGGAAGCGAAGATTTTATCGTATACTGCGATGCTTCGATCAAGGGTTTGGGCGCTGTGTTGATGCAAAGAGAAAAGGTGATTTCTTATGCATCCCGCCAGTTAAAGATCCATGAGAAGAACTATACTACTCATGATCTGGAACTTGGAGCAGTAGTGTTCGCTCTAAAGATTTGGAGGCACTATCTGTATGGAACCAAGTGTACAGTGTTCACTGATCATAAAAGCTTACAACACATTCTTGATCAGAAGGAACTGAACATGAGACAACGCCGATGGTTAGAGTTGCTTAGTGATTACGATTGCGATATTCGTTATCACCCAGGGAAAGCAAATGTCGTTGCTGATGCTTTGAGCAGGAAAGAACGAGAACCACCGTTAAGAGTTCGAGCTTTAGTCATGACTATTAGCTTGGATCTTCCTAAGCAAATCTTGAATGCTCAGACTGAAGCACGGAAACCAGAAAACATCAAGAGTGAGGATGTTGGAGGTATGCTGATTGAAAATGCTAAATTTCCAGAGGCAATTAGGACGGAAAAGTTGGAACCTCGTACGGATGGAACCCTATGCCTCAATGGCAGGAGTTGGTTACCTTGTTATGGCGATTTGCGGACTGTGATCATGCACGAGTCCCACAAATCAAAGTATTCTATCCATCCAGGTTCCGAGAAAATGTATCAAGACGTAAAGAAGCTATATTGGTGGCCCAATATGAAAGCCGACATCGCCACCTATGTTAGCAAGTGCTTGACCTGTGCTAAGGTCAAGGCTGAACATCAGAGACAATCGGGTTTGTTGGTACAACCCGAGATACCTCAATGGAAGTGGGACAATATCACGATGGATTTTGTCACAAAGCTTCCTAAGTCATCACAAGGGTATGACACCATTTGGGTAATCGTTGACCGTCTTACAAAGTCCGCAATCTTTATACCCATGAAAGAAACTGACCCTCTGGAGAAACTGGCGAGAATGTACCTAAAGGAAGTAGTAACAAGGCATGGAATACCGGTCTCGATTATTTGTGATCGTGACCCTAGGTTCGCATCAAATTTCTGGAGGTCACTTCAGAAAGCTTTGGGTACAAGTTTAGATATGAGTACGGTATATCATCCGCAAACTGACGGACAAAGCGAGAGAACCATTCAAACTCTCAAAGATATGCTTCGTGCTTGTGTGATCGACTTTGGAAATGGGTGGGTTAAACATTTGCTATTGGTCGAGTTTTCATACAATAACAGTTATCATGCTAGCATTAAGGCTGCACCCTTTGAGGCACTTTACGGTAGAAAATGTCATTCGCCTGTTTGTTGGGCTGAGGTTGGAGAAGTTCAACTCACCGGTCCAGAGATAGTTGTTCAAGAGACGACAGAGAAGATCATTCAGGTTAAACAAAGGATGCAAGCCGCTCGTTTTGGGAATAGGCAAAAGAGCTACCTGATTTGAAGCGTCAGCCGATGGAAGTTTTGAGGTTGGAGATAAATGTGATGCTCAAGGTTCCGCCTGGAAAAGGGTTTGTACGATTTTGCAAACGAGGAAATCAACAATCCCAGGTTTGGGATTGGCGACCTTTTTCACAGGTAATAAAAAGGGTTGGAGACGTTTTGCATACAAGCCTCGAGCTACCTGTAATGAGCTGAGCAGCGTTCATAATACAATTTCACGTGTCCAACTTAAAGAAGTGTCATGCCGACGAACCCTTAGCCGTTCCGTTGGATGGACTTCATTTTGATGACAAGCTTCAGTTTGTCGAGGAACCAATAGAGATCACAGATCGTGAAGTTAAACGGTTGAAGCGAAGCCGTATCCCATTAGTCAAGGTTCGATGGAACTCCAAGAGAGGTCCAGAGTTTACATGGGAACTCGAAGACAATTCCGGAAGAAATACCCCACATTTTGTTCTCAAAGACCAGGCCGTCGACAAGTGCTTCATGCGTCTTAAGCCTTGAGGACAAGCTCAGCCTAACTGGGAGACTATAACAACCTCGTATTTAGGTCATTGTATGACATTATGTAATTCATAATTTATTTTTAGGGTTTTACGCGTTTGCTCTTAAACCGTAAACGTTAAGTTAAAATTCCGCGTTTTTAAAAAAAAAACAACTGAAAATGAATCATTCAATGTGAAACGGGCATTAACGATTAAATGTTTTGCAACAAGCAAGTGTTATATATTATTATGATGATAAATTAAATGACTTTGTTCATCTTATTTTTATCGGTCCTACGTAAAATCTACGTTTCATAATAAAATACGTTTAGGCATACCCGGAAGTTCTAAAACCTAACTACGCCTAAACGAATACCCACGATTATACCCAATACTCAAAATAATCAAAAATTACATCATATATATATATATATGCCGAATTTTATGAGATGAGACCAAGACTTTTCAAAGTTTACATCTTTTACATAATATCTAGATATTTAATAAAGTAACTCTTACACCTTTACCAACTTGTCATGTAGACTTTAACCTAGGGTTAGAAAGTAACCATGGTTAAGTTAGGGAGATATTTATACTATAAATACCCATGCATGCATAAGTGATCTTTCCTTAAACTTCTTTACATGCAAAAATTATTTCTTTCTCTCTTTTACACTCTCAAAACCCACGGCACAAATTGGCCACCAAACAAAATCCACACTTTGATTTTCTAAGATTATACAACCCTATACACAACATACTTAAGGTATTCTAAGGTGTTTGCAAGCATTGATTCATCATTTGCAAGGATTAAGAAGAAAAAGTAAAGATTAGGGTTTTGGAAACCTAATCTAGGGTTATAAGCTTGAAAGCTTGATTTTGAATCTAAACACGGGTTTAGAACTTGTTTATCATCTCTTGCATCATCACTAAGGTTTTCTTAATTCCTTTATACTTTTATTTCTTATGATTTATGTGTTACAGTAACTCATAGCCATAATCCACCACTAATGACTTTCTAATATGTATAATGAGTTATTATTTATGATTGATGATTATATGCACTTTATCTTCATGTCATATGTCCTATATATCTTGGAAAAGTAAAAATAAAAGTATTAACCTATGGATTAAGTGTAAACATGTTTAGGTTAAATTAGGGTTTTATAATGTTTCTTAAACTTCACATGTGAAAATAATGATAGGTAAAAGGTTAAACTTGTTACCATGGAATTTACAAGGACTATAGGGATGATAATTGAACCTTATTATAAGTACCGAACATATGTAAAATATGTTAAAAAGAGTTTATAGTAAACTACTAACTTATTAATACAAAAACAAGGTTTTTATAAAGAGAAACATATAGAAATACATAGGGTCTGTCCAAATTCGACTTTGGACAGTAGGTTTTGATATAATATAATAAAATACCCTCAAGACGATTTCCCATAATGATAAGAAAACTCGAAAACCGATACTATAACGAAAAAGATACTTAAAAACAAGTTTACGACTATAAATACTTTTATAAAACTATTTTTATAAAAAGTTACTATTCATGGCAGTAGGTTTGAGTTTAAAACACCTAAAATATGATATAACTTTTGATTACGAGATCGTACGACGCAAGAATCGTTAAGAACGGAACTATAACGATTAAAAACGACATTTTCGATAATTAAATTTTATAAAAGTAAATTATAGAACTATGAACAGTAAAAATCACTATTCATCAGCGACCCAACTTTATAAAATATAATACCTCTTTTAATAACAAAAACACTTGAAAGAATCACTAAATCGGGCTTAAAACCGAATAAGTAATTATAGGAATACAATTTTACGCTAATTAAAGCTATAACGACAAACGAGCTGTGTGAACAGTAATTTTACGATTTCATCACAGAATCTTAAAAACTTGAAAATGTAATATTTTGATCGCTCGTCTTACTACGAAGACGTGGACGTAAGAAACGCGAGCAACGGGCTTAAAACGACCAAATTAGGTCATTTTTACGAAAAGTATATTTATAAACGTTTTCACTTTATAAATATTATTTTACTAAAACGATTAGTCGGTGATTATGCTATATAGAATATTGAGTGGTTATCAAAGTGCTATATTACTAGGGAGTTTCATAATGAGGCCTCTTCGGATGGCGTATCGATGAGTTGTTGGATTTACGATTTAAAGTGTCCTAAACTCCTCGTACGTCATGTCATGACCTCTTTAATTATGATAGCCCGAACGATAGTACGATGTAACAACTATAAGATTATATTCAATGTTATTAAATTAAGTACTCAGTACTTATACGACCTTAATTTAAATAGGTTGCATTTATCGTCTTGCGTGACGTTTTATCTGTGATTATTTGAGCTATCTGTACTCAAGGTGAGTTCATAGCCCCACTTTTACAGTTTTACTGATTTGATATTATTTGGGGTGGAAACATGCTTGTTTTATAAATTGGACGCAAGTGTTGAAAGTAATATATTGATTATGTGTTTGCCTAAGTTGCGATAACCCTCCTGAGCCCATTATTCATGAACTGTTAATTGCATAGATGTAGTTGTGAATTACATTATGTGAGCGCGAATGATATAAATAGATCTATTGGGATTAACCATCCCCGTTTGGGTGATTAGCTATCACTGGGAACGAACGTTGACCATGTCGGACTTGGATGTTGCGGGTTACAACATCTGTACGGGCAAATAACTGCTAAAATAGCAAAATATAGGTTGAGCTTCGGTGTCATGAGCTTAGTGCAACCATAATCTGGTTTTGTGAATTGTTGGCATCTGTTGTAACATCACGGAAAATCTTGCGTCCACTCAAGTTTAAATACATAAACCAGAATTCAACCAACAAGTTTGTTGACTTTTTATAAGCGACTGTTTTGCAGGAGGTCTTTAGCACGAGATGCCAAGGAAGATTGGATTGTGTTTGGATTGGTCACTGTTAAAGACTTAGGTGTCATACATGTTTTGGGGAAAATCTATGTCCGTCACTTGTAAATATTAAATAAAAACTTGTAAAGCTATAAGCTTTTTATATGACTTTCATTTAAACCCAATGTATCAATCTAAACGACTTTTGTGTCGTTCTTATATATATCTTGTGCTGTTGATCTTGAAGTAACATGCCCCGGATCCTTATTCCGCTGCGACCCATTTTGGGGGTGTTACATGTTTACTTAGCTTTAGCTCATTTAATGTTAACATCTAAATATATTAGAAATCGATGAATTTAAAAGATGTAAAGACTGATAATGATGATCTTCTTGAGAATGATGTGAACATTCCTTCTATAAGTTTTACCCCGTTATAATTTATATATTTATATTTTATATGTTATTTCAAGTATATCAGAAATGATGTATGGTAACTAGCAACGCTTTATGGATGTAACTTTGTTAACGGTGTTGAAACATTTATAGTAAGTTTGGATTAATGTACTTGTAGTCGAATAACGACTATATAAACATAGTACTTTCACATTGTCTGTTAGTTTTCGTTGCTATGGATAATTTAAAAGTTTTTGGTACAATGTTTATATATGAATATGTTAGTTTTTAATTAAGTTTATGATATTACTGTCTAAATATTACTACTAAAAATTCAAAACTATTAGTTTTATGATATAGTTCCCATCAATAAATAGAGTATATTCCTACATTATAGGAATATAAGAAATAGTTAATTACAAATACATACATGATCCAACCAAATAAAAAATACATATTTATCCACAACAAATCAGCAACACTAATAGGAGTAATTGTTTATCAGCAACACTAATAGGAGTAATTGTTCATCAGCAACACAAATTCATTAGCAACAAAACAACAACGTATACAATGAAAACATTTAAATATAAAAAAATTTCACGAAAATATCATATTGATTTTGAAATGTATTAATATTAATTTAAATATTTAAACAGTTATTATGTTTTATTATTTGTAATTTTTTTAATGAAGTTTTAAAATTATCATCAAGTTCATATTATTGTTCTTTTGGTATCATTATATGATATGTAAATAAAGATATATTACGCACGTTTTTTTGAAAATTTTATTTATTTTAATTAGTTTAGTATCTTTTTAATTTATTAAATTTCTATTGGGCTTTGCAAAAATTTGGGCTTGTTATTAGTTGACATTTTATAAAATATTGAAACCCTAAAAAATAGAACATTATAAAACGCCGGTTATAGTAAAAAAACATAGCAACAAAACACATTTAAAAAATGTCCACATCAAAAGTACCAAAAAAGATGAATAAAACAAAATCACCCTTTGTTTCCTCATCTTCATCTTCATCTGAATCACATAATGAGTATCGTAAAAGGAAAAATAAATATCCTTTGAAAAGTTTAGAAATGGATGCGTATGTGATAACGCCTAAATTATACATGTTTTGGGTGGCGTTATTTGTTTATATCTAATCATTTCTCGTGAGCTTTTGGTACTTTTTAGTATAAAACATATGCACGTTCTCTAAAGACATTCTAAGATCATAAGAAGCAAAACTTAAGTGTTTACGCATATTGGAAATCAAGATTCAAGAAAAGAATGCAAAATCCCAAGCTCAAGTCTGCAAGTACGCCGCACTTTACCATTGTGCGTCGCACTTCTTCAAATCACCCAAGTCCACCGCACTTTACCATCGTGCGCCGCACTTTCTCCCCAAAGTCAGACGTATTAAACTCAGTCAAACAAGAGCATTAACTCTACAAGTACGCCGCACCAAAAACATTATGCGCCGCACTTCGCTACTTAACTACGAAGAATTAAATGAAGAATTGAATGCTAGTGCATTAACACCCAATGTGCGCCGCAAAATTATGTAAGTGCGCCGTACATTTGCCCAATTTTCAGCCTATAAATAGAGACGAGTTTTCACTCTCAAATCATCCCTCACCACTTCCTAATCAGCCACTCCTCTCATCACACACATAATCTTCTCCCCAAATCATGCCTTAAACCATAAACACCACATCCTTCTGAAGATCCAAGATCAAACAATCAAGAACGAGGAAGAATATTATCTTAGTTTATTAGGATAATGGAAATTCATGTCGAATCATCTCATGTTATGAACCTCAGAGCCATGAGAGGCTAAATCATTCATGACTACTCGGTGATGTTATGGTAATGAATAAGTGTTTGGTATGATCTTGATCCTGTTAATCTCAAGCTTTTGTTGCAAACCTAATTATATCTTATCTTGTACGATATGCTTATCACTTAGATTATATACTCATATCGGTATAGGTCCGAAAGACCGTTATGACAAATGTGTTTGAAGATTTGTCTATTATCTTTATCGTTTGTGCCGAGAAATCCACTTTCGTAACTGATAAACAAAATAAGTTTTGATATAATAGTTGCCAGATCATTTGAGTGACTCATCTGATCTAGTAAACTAACTATAAGTCTTGAGTTAACTAATTTAATTTATGAAAATGCTTTCTGACGAGAAAATCCTTTTTATGAATTAATATGTTCCACCTTTCGGGTCATAATCATTACTATCACTTATAAGTTATTTTCAACTATCCGAGTAGTCATTTTCATTATTATTGGGTTAATCAAATATTATTTTTCGCAACTGTTAAAATCTATTTTCTGCTTACTCGAACACTACGCAAATCCCTGTGGATCGACCTGGTCTTACCCTAAAAATCTATACTATAAACGAGGGTTATACTTTTACCCGTGTGTTCTCCTAATAATATTAATCGGTAATTTCAGTCTTATAAATTTAAAGCTTTTGAAACACATTAAAGTTTTTGGCGCCGTTGCCGGGGATTTCAAAGCTGTTCTAAGTACTTCTGGAAAATTATTTTAAACCCCCCCATTCTTTTCAAATCGCCGTATAGTTTTTTGGCAAACTGACCCTGAATCCAAAACATTTACTTTCCTTGGATGCATACACGTGCTTCCAATCCTGAACTTGTTGTACTACTACCTGAACCAGAACAAACTCTGAATCAAAGACTTTACCGGAAAAACAGAAGAGTCCTATTTGAACAAAGAAACAACCAGCCTCAACACCCTAGAATTGTTTACCCGCCGATTTCCGACATCAACTATTTTCGACACTTTGTTGAACTTCTAAACCATAATACAATGGATGATCAACCCATGTGGGATGGCGACTGTGTTGTTGCTCTAACTCCCAATTCCGCAATCACCCTTCCTGCAACCGTAAATGAATTTGCTATTAAAGGTAACCACTAGACCCTTGTCAAAGGAAACCAATTTGTTGTAAATATAAAATGGATCCTTCACAAACACGGTTTCAACGAATTCCTCAGGAAATCTGTGACATGTTAAAATATCGAGATACCAAAAATGAAGCTGTTTCCCTTATCGCTTACTGGAGATATAAAAACTTGGTTAGACGAACTTTCAGAAGGAACAATCGAAAATTGGAACGATTTCGCACCCCTTTTATTAGCCGATTCTTTCCTCCAGCCTTATTCGATCGACTCTTACGAGAGATTAGAGCTTTTTCCCAACATGAAGGTGAAACTTTAACTGATGCTTGGTTACGCATGAAAGAAGTGCTCATAAATTGCCATGGACACAATCTCTCTAAAGGTGGAATAATCAAAATCATTTATCACTGCCTCAGCGAAACTACCCAATAATCACATGCTAGGCAGCCGGTGGAAATATTTTCTTTTACAAAGAGCCTCGAATCAAGCTATCACTCCTAGAAGATAAAGTCTTACTTGAAGCTCTATATGGGCTAAAAATCATGAAATCAAAACCGATAAACGAACTATCGCTTTTGCTGATGAAGGCCCTAGTAAAACCGATACTGAAAGAATTATGGCTCGAATGGATGCTATAACCATGAAGATGGATGCTCAGTATAGAGAACTCCAATCGCAATCAAAACAATCAACTCTTGAAGAAAATGATGATGACCTTCCCATATCTAGGGAACAGGAAGAAAAATTCATGCAGACCTTCCGTAAGATACGTTTTTACAATGATTACCGTGACCGTAACTTTAATCGCGATAATTGGCGTTCAAGCGAACGGAATGATTACAACCGAGACAACTATCGATCTAACACCGATGATAAACCATATGATCTCCAAAGACAATTCAACAATTTCATGAAAGCTTAACAATCAACAAATGCTTTTGTCAAAGAAACATTTATAGATCTCAAAGTTCAGCTCGAAACAGTAGCCAAAAATCATCAAGCTTCAATCCAAAACCTTGAAACTAAGTTTGACAGACTTGCTGAAAAGCAATCTAGTCGACCTTCTGGATCACTTCCTAGCAATACTCATCCAAACCCACGAGGAAACAACTCTAAAGCTTATCAACCACTACAATCTCGTAACGAGCATGTAAATGTTGTATTTACACAAAGTGGTAAAACTTATGATTCACCCATAAATACTAACGAACAACAAGGAGATGCTGAAATTTTCGATAGTGATGATGAAAATGAAGAACCTACACCACAACCAAAACCTCAACCAACTAAAGAAACTCAAACACCAAAACCTTACAAACCAAAAATTCCATATCCTCAACGCCTAAGAAAAGAAAAAATGGAAGCCCAATACCAAAAATTCCTAGACATAATTCGTGTTGTCCGAATTAACGTACCTCTTGTCGACGTCTTAGCCGGAATGCCTAACTATGGCAAATTTCTTAAAGATCTCATTAGCAACAAGAACAAGATCGAACAAATTTCTGTTGCTTTCTTAAGTGATGAAAGCTCAGCAATGATTCAAAATAAAGTCCCCACCAAAACTGATGACCCTGGAAGTTTTCTTATTCCATGCAACTTTAACAAAGCTTTCTCTTGCAATGCCTTAGCCGATCTTTGTGCTAGCATTAACCTTATGCCATATTCCTTATATGCAAAACTCTCTCTTGGAACTCTCAAACCTACCAAAATGAGTGTCAAATTAGCAGACAGATCTTTCTAATATCCTGTTGGAATAGCCAAAAATATGCTCGTTGAAGTTGGTAATTTCACCTTCCCTGTCGATTTTGTTATTCTAGAAATGGAAGAAGATAGCAAAATTCCCCTAATTTTGGGACGACCATTTCTTCATACCGCTGATGCAGTAATTCGAGTTAAACATAAACAACTCACTCTCAGAGTTGGAACTAAATGAATGATTTTTAATATAAACTATGCCATTAAACACTCTTACTCAAATGATGACGCATGCTTTATTATCGATGTTGTAGATGAAATCTTAGAAAAAGATTTTGATGCTCTTCTCGATGAAGGAAGTCAAATATTACATTCAATAAAAGGAACCATTCTTGAAGAAAAGGTTTTTGCTGAATTCGATGAATTCATAGCAATGGCTACCGATGAAAATACCAGAAATGAAACTGAAGAAGAACCTGAATTTGAGAAAATCACCATCAACACAGATTACAAGATAAAAACATCTCTAGAAGAACCGCCTGTGGATCTTGAACTCAAACCTCTTCCTGATAACTTTGAATATGTATTTTTGGAAGAACTGTAACACCCCCAAAATTGGAAACTCGCGGAATGTGTTTTCCGGAGCGTAAACTTCATAATAACCAGTGCCACAAGACTTGAGAGAACGACCTCTAAGTGTCGTTTGAAAAAAGTATTCTTGAAAAGTTTGGACTCCATGTTCCTCAAATAGCCAAGCATACTATTTCACCTGAGAAAAACATGCTTAAAAGGTCAACAAAAGTGGTTGAGTTCATAGTTTTCGTAAGTATAGATGTAAATCCCAAAACTATATATATAGGTCTACTTTGTTACAAGTTTTACGCCCATAACATGACTTTGCACCATAAACCGACATATATAGGTTTCCTTATATAAAACTCCCAAAAAGTATCAAGTATATATTGTAATAACACGATACCCAAAATGTTTCAAGTAGATATTATAAATGAGCACAATACCAAAAAATGTTATCAAGTAGATATTATAATGATCACAATATCCAAAAATGTTCAAGAGATATTATACTGAGCACAATATCCAAAAATGTTTCAAGTATATAAATTGTATGAGCAACAATTCTATCAAAATATTCAAGGTATATATTGAAATGACACAATAATATCAAAAATGTTCAAGTATGTAATAGAAATTGATTACGATTACTCTAGAGTTCATGAACAGTGACGTAGACTTATAAGTAACGAAGCACTTTTTATTCAAGGCACGGTAAAAATTCATTAGTATCAGTGTTGGCCCGGTAGACTCCAATCCAGTCCAGTCGTAATCCGACAAGATATAGACGTTCTTATTCGATCTCCGAACTAGTGAGAGCTAATCACAAGCGTACGGGTTCAATCCCCAAAAATCTATTTATAACATTCGCGCTCACACTCCAAGTGATTTACATTCATGAAACCTAAGCCAATCCGTAATTATTCTTAAAAGTCCAGTATGTGTTTACATCCAAAAAGTAAACCAAGTATTGTATCTCATCGCATGACAATTAAAGAAGTGCATAATCAATTGTAATCTACCATGTAAATGCCCCATTTGTAATACAAGCATGTTCTCACCCCCCAAGACTATAAAAACAAATCAAGTAAAACGTGGGGCTATGAACTCACCTTGAGTTCTGATAATCCAAATATCGCAGATAAAGCGTCACGTAAAAGATCGAATGCAACCTAAATTATCATAGGTCGTATAAGTACCGAGTACTTTAATTGATAACATTGAATGTAATCCTATAGATTATATCGTACTATCGTTCGGGCTATCATAATTAAAGAGGTCATGACATGACGTACGAGGAGTTAGGACACTTTAAATCGTAAATCCAACAACTCGTCGATACGCCATCCGAAGAGGCCTCATTATGAAACTCCCTAGTAATATAGTACTTTGATAACCACATAATATTCTATATAGCTCAATCACCAACTAATGGTTTTGGTAAAATTGTGTTTAATAAGTTAAAACGTTTATAATTACCGTTTTAGTAAAACTAGCATAACTTTTGCGTTTTAAGCCCGATTCTCGCGTTTCTTATGTCCATCTTTTCGTATTAGGACGAGTTATCATAATTTGACATTTTCGATATTTTGACCCTCTGGTGAACAGTAACTTTTACTGTTCACATCAGACGTGCCTTTTATTAAAATCGTATTCGTCGTCGTAAAACCCGTAAATGTCGTATTTTATTCGTTATAGCTCCGTTTTTAATGATTCTTTCGAGGACGTTCTCGTATATTGAAAATCCTATCAATTTATGAGGTTTAAAAAAATATAACTTTCTGTCATGAATAGTAACTTTTATAAAAATAGTTTTATAAAAGTATTAATTGTCGTAAACTCGCGAAATTCATAACTCGTTCGTTATTAATTGAAAAATTGCGATTCTTATCATTTTGGAATCCTAAAAATGTGTATTATTTATTAAAAATATCAACACTTGCTGTTTATAATTTTTATAAAAATGTTTTTATAAAAATTTACTTACGACTTCGTTTATTAACGTATAACTCGTTTTTAACGTAACTTTTTCGTTATTAATCCGTTTAACAAGTTTCTTACCTTTTCGGAATCGTCGTGAAATGTATTATCTTATAAAAATATAAAATGGATATGTAAAAATTCGAATTTTGGACAGAATGTTTGCTTGAGTTTGTTGATTCCATTTTTTGATCTTTTCTTTATACTTTACCACTTTTGTATTTTACCACAAGTCTCATATATCATATATATTATATATCATCCTTATATTAGCATTTACTTGTCCATAATAGTCCTCATGTGTCCAAGTTATCAAGGTTACAAATCCATGATAACACTTAAAATCATAACTTTACATGTTAATAATCCTAAATGGTGATATAAGCTAAATAGAATAATCATATGCATAAAAATGAATATTGTAAGAACATAAAGAGTTCAAGTAAACCTTATAAGGTATGATGATGATGATGAGCTAGTGCTAAACCCTTGTTTAGCCACAAAACCAAAGCTAGCACTTAAGAAAACCCTTATTTTCTTAACAAAAACCCTAGCTTCCTTTTCTTGATTAACACTTGGAAAAGGTTAGCCAATGCTTGGGATCACCTTAGAATACCTTAGAATGGATGCGTATAGGAGTGTATGGGTTGAATAAAATTTTGTATGGGTTTGCTTAGGTGCCCTATGTGAGCCGTGAGCTATATGGAGCCAAGGGAGGAGTTTTGGTTTGATTTTTACTAAGTGTTGGTGATGTATGAGTCTTTCACTAGATACTAGTATGTATATAAGAGGAATTCTAGTCAAAGAGACCAAGCATGGTTCAAAGGATGGTCCTTGGTCTTGGGTATGGGCTTATGAGTCAAAGTAAGCAAAGTATGGCTAGGAAATGATGAAGTATGGGGTACATTAAAGAAGCATGGTGTTGTTTTGACCAAATGGAAGAGTTTCTAGTATTTCTTTGTACCATTGACCATAAATTCGGCAAAACATAAGATATAGATGATATATTTTGCAACTTTAATGTATTGGGTATAAAAGTGGGTATTTGTTGAAGCGTAGAAAAGTTTTTGTGGTTCCGGGAGTGCCTAAACGCAATTTATCGCGAAACGTATACACTTTACGTATCCGATAAAAATAAAATGAACAAAGTTAATAATTATTCTCAAAATAATTATATAACCCTTGCTTGATGTAAACATTTAATTGCTTGATGCCCGTTTACATTGAATGCTAATTTTTAGCTTACGCGATTTAGCTTAATATTTACGATTTAAAGCAAACGCGTACAATACAAAAGGTACATTGTGGATTTATCGACGTCGTCAATGACTTGAAAACACAGGGTGTTATAGACTTCCCCCGTTAGACGAGCCTTGTCCTCAAGGCTTATGATGCAGCACTTGACGACGGTGTGGTCTTGGTGAAGAGGTGTGGGTATTTCTTCTTGAATTGGTCTTCACGTTCCCATGTGAACTCAGGACCTCTCTTGGAGTTCCATCAAACTTTGACTAATGGGATCCGACTTCGCTTCAACCGTTTAACTTCACGGCCCACTATTTCTAATGGTTCCTCAACAAAATGAAGCTTGTCATCAAGATGAAGTCCATCCAACAGAACGGCTGATGGTTCGTCGGCGTAGCACTTCTTCAAGTTGGATACGTGAAACGTATTGTGAACCTTGCTCAGCTCTTGAGGAAACCCAAGCTTTGTAAGCAACGGATCCAACCTTTTCCATCACCTTGGATGGTCTAACATACCTGGGGTTTAGCTTCCCCCGTTTGCCAAAGCGTACTTCTCCTTTCTAAGGTGATACCTTAAGCATAACTCGGTGGACAACTTGAAATTCTACTAGCTTACGTCTCACATCGGCGTAACTCCTTTAGCGAGTAAGTTTAATAGTGGATTGTCCTAGGCGACTAGTGATGTGTCTCGGCTTCTTGGCTTAGGATTTGATGTCGACTTCAGTGTAAGATGGTGTAAGAGTTTACTTAGTTATCAGGATTATTAGTTTGGTTCCTCGTGATAGATATGTTTTATGAATACGTACACAAAACTTGATATAAATAGAAAATTGTTTTCTCGACGAGCAGTTTTAAGGTGACTACTCTCAGCATGGCATGGTCCTTCCTGAATTATACATAGTTGATCAGGCTATGTATATTTGAGGGCTAACGATGCGATGCTCATTTTCGTCAAAATAGTGTTATAATTTGACTTTCAAAGTAGAAAGTTAAAGTAAGGTTGACGAAATTTTCACAACACATTGATTTGATAGGTAATTTGAAATTGTTCGTACAACGGAAATTTAAGAGAAATACAACGAGAACTCCTGGAGATAAAGTCTAAGATAGTTTCAACTTAGGATTTATTAGGCGAAGCGAGACAACTTTCTCTTTTAAGCTTTGATCTCATCTTTAATGTTGTGAGGGTCTTGATCGGTTTCCCCTTCTCTTAAGGTATGCACCACTCCATGTGCTCCAGTACCTCCAATTTGGTTTTTATGACTTCGGTTCTTTAGCTCTGGGCAATCCCCCTTGTAGTGCCCTTGATTCCCACATTCATAGCAATTAGCCTTTTGACTTGTCCCCGTGCCTCTTTGGTGGTTAGTAGTATTGTCATTTGTAGGTCTCCTACAGTTACGGACCAGATGGCCCACTATGTTGCACCTGTGGCATTTGGGAGGACATGGACCATCATGATGATAGTTGCATTTAGGACACAATGGCTTGGACTCGCCGTAATATTTCTTCTCCCCGTGCCCTGCAGCGTAATCTTTGCCAGTATTTTGCCTCTTGTTCGGCTGTTGTTGGTTCTGATTGTTCTTGGAAGTGTTATTCAACTTCCTCTTGTTCTCAGCCTGGCGTTTAGAAAGAGTGCCGATCTTTTTATGCATACGTTTTTGAAACTTCACTATTGGACACTTACTCTTGAAGTGTTTCAGACTTCCACACTTATAACAGGTGTGAGTTCGTTGATTCCTAGCAACAGTAGGATTCCTACACTCCCGGGTCATGTGGTCAACCTTCTTGCAATTCCCGTCCTTTATAGTACATTGCCCATTGTGGTTACCTTCCCACTTTCTCTTGTTGTTAGCATTCCCTGCTACCTTGCATTCTTGTTGTTCAGTTATCCTTAAGTGACTCAACATTCTCTGATGGTGGTGATGATGAAGGTAGTGTAGCAGCAACTCGGTAATGCCTGCCTTAGTAAATGGTGATCGTGGAGTATGGTGTTAAATAGACATCCGTACTGCACGGGATTTGGTCTCAAAAGACAAGATGATATGGTGTGGAGAGGTGGGTGATGTAGAAGCAGACTCATCAGTCTCAAATGCCTCTGTATTCTCAGCTTGAGGGGACAGGATCATCTGTAGGTACAGCAGAAGGGTCGGCCGGAGCTAGGTGCTCCTCCTCCTCCTCGTCCTCCTCATCCTTCTCAACATCATCATCATCGTTGTCATCATCAGATGACTCGTTATCATAATTGTCTCATCCGTCGGCAGGATGGTCAGCAGGATCCTCCTCAGGGTCCTCCTTATCCTCTTCCGGATCGGAGTTAGCAATGTAGCCTGGTGATAGGGCTGTAGGTGAGGCATCAGCAGATAGAGGCTGATCCTTCATTGGTCCCTCTAGCTCCTCATCAGAAGCTCACTGGAATCTCTATGGCTCGGAACTAATATGAACAGATGTGTAGGTAACTGTCGATAATGAAAACATAACAGCTTGCAACGAGCAAAACTTAACTTATATAAATATATTATATAAGGCTGGTATGGTAAATACGAGTATGCACTTATGGCATAAATGAATGATGGTAAGGTATCATATTCGATAGCTTAATGTTTAGGTATCATTTAGAAACTATGAGCTTATAGTACTACCTTGCCTAAAGGAATGCTCCAGTATTTATATAAATCACCCTTATATAAATAATTGTAGAATACACAAGGTATGGTAAGTATATATATATTTATACATATATATATATATATATATATATATATATATATATATATACATATATATATATTATATATATATATATATATACTTAGTTCCACTGTTCCAAGTAAACAGTACGTGTGTCTGCACATATCAGGGACAAATATTCCTATAGTGGTCTTACCACTATAATTATGCGTAATTGTTTCACATAATGCCTCAGCTGCAGTACTGAATCCAAGATACTCTGAGTGGATGTTACTAGTAGACATGAGTGTAATGTTGTACAAATATGCTCTTTGTCATGGCGTACCACTGTCGCAGATGTCATCAAACAAGAACTGATCGAATGCCGGTTCTAAAATTCGCCAGATATGCGCTCAAGTGGTAGAAAGCAACGCACAAGTAAGGTAGTATGACATGGCTATAACATCTCGATTACAAGTATCATCATGAAAGGCGATAGAAATGTGTGATTCAGTCATGAATTGAGTGACACGTCTTACGCTCCCTAAGTTAAGCATGTGGTATATTTATCTCTCGTATCTAATGGACAATGCTCTGAACCTTTTACGTTCATTTTAACTTCACATTGTTATTCATGTTGTATGAATAATATGTATGGTCCTGAGGCTATGGTGCAAACCCACCATACTTGACCCCCCCCCCCCCCCCCCTGGCTCTAGTGTTCATCTATCCCATAGAAAATCTGTGTACTTTGAAAATGTTTGATGTATGCAATGTTTGTGAAAATGGCTATAGTCTAGGGTAAAATATGCAACTCATAGTTCTCATATAGTACGGTTGGGTCCTCGAAGTGACTCAATCTGTATACATGCCCCAAAATGAGCTGGTTAGAGCGGTAATGTAGTGTGTCCTGAGGAGCAATGCGTTTTAATCTCATCAATAACTCACTGTTTCTGAACAGATCTATGAGTACGAGTAATACGACATCATGAAGTGATGTACAGTTGTAGCTAAAATGATACTATCTTTGAAAAGTTGTTCATAGGACTCCTAACTTTGTCACCATCTTCCAATATACGAGAAGCATAGCTCATATAGTCACATGCTAGGAAATCATACTCTGAACTTTAATACGGTAGTGCTACATTAATAGTCTGGTGAGTGTCTGATAGGTACTATTTGCATAAGTATATAGAAATCAGCTAATATCACCGAAGCTATGTTTATAGGCCTTATGCTATAGAGTTTACAAGTGATATACGGCTACAGAGACTCAAGACTAGAGTCAACTGCACACTAAACATAGCGCCCCCCTCATATTGCAATGACTATGTGAAGATAGAGCGCTTTATCTCCTGTATATAAATGTACCTATAAGAGTGGTTCCACGGAGTATATGTAATGAACAATGTAGTGTTTAGATCCAGCAAGATAACATGTATATACTCAGTAGTGCTACCTTATAACATGAGCACAATATCCTATATGTTCAACGTATGATGATTATAATGAGCCTACAATATTGATCTCCAGAAAATGTTGGTTGGCGGTCATACCTACTTATTTATTAATTGAATGTCACATATATCCAGAATAAATGACTATTACCTAAGTATACTCGAAAGCCCTAGAATTCATGTGTGTGTGACGATTACTGTCTAAGTCTATAGGATACTGCTAGACGCTAGATCTGTTAAAGTATGTGCCATTTTATATCGAATAGGAACACGGTGAAAGACAATGTCAACGTTTACGTGTTCAGTTTGTAGCCCGTGAGTCTCGACCAGCTCCATTGTCCGAGTCATTAGATCCTGTGAATTCTAGTAATGGTGGTTGGGTGTCTGCTGATACTAACTTCGATACTGGGCGTATAGTGAGAGCTAATCACAACAGCTAGCAGCGCGGGGTCTTGGTTCTACTGTTAGCCCTCTCAGATAGCATGCAGTCATTTACTGATATATCATTACGTATGGCGGCACCTCCAAGTGATTTACAGTTTCATGAAACTAAGCTAATCAGTAATTATTCTTAAAAGTCAAGTATGTCCTGTTTACTTTGTTCCAAACAGTAAACAAGTATTTTATCTCAATGCATGAACAGTAAAGAAGTGCATAATTCATTTGTAAATCAACCATGTAATGCATTGATAAACAAGATGTATAGACGCACTAAGTCACTCAACTAGACTAATTAAGAAACACTCTCGTGTCTATCTTGACTGTTGCTACTGACTCCAATAAGGCTTGATAAAAACAAGGATCATGTAAAAAACCGGTGGGGATATGAACTCACCTTGAGTTCTGATAATTCCAAATAATGCAGAAAAAGAGTCACGTTAAAAGATCAAATGCAACCTTAAATTATCATTAGGTACGTATAAATACCGAGTACTTAAAATATAATCTTATACGTATTTTATCAGTCTGTGACTCATCGTTTCTGGTGTATCTTCATAATTGTAGAAAGCAGGAATGCATGGATCAGTGACGATCTACGTGTGCGAAGGTTTTGTTAGTGTACACTCTCATAATATCGTAAATCCCAACTAACTAGTCGATACTCATCAACAAGAAATGTAAAGGAACGCCTCCCATTATAGATACTCTACTTCCTCTAGTAATCAGTTGAGTACAATTTGTGTGTCTCTAGTAATTATTCTATTGTAGCTCGAGACTACTACCAATACATGAGATTAGGTTTGTGTATAAATTGTACCACCGAGATTTAAGAAGTGTATAATGATTTAATAATATACAACAAAGTAATTTCACGCTAACAGTGAGCTAACACTTCGCCCCTGACACTTGTGTGGGTAAACCTTCTCGATTGTCGCGTTATTCTTACATGGCTCACATCGGTTTTCGTAGTTCTGACTACATCAGGTTACTCTCATAAATAATTGGACGCTCACGCGCACGAGCTCACATATTATTTATCTCATAATTCGTGTATCCTAATATAGATGTGTGTGATACATGTAACTACTCTATCTTTCATGCATACCTAGAGCTATCTATTATAGCATCTACTGAGATTTTAGACTCGATGAAAGATAATGTGTTCATTGTTCGCAAGCCCGTTACAAAGATGTCGTGTTTGTATGTCGGGGATTTATAGCTCTTTCGCTGTTGTCGAGTGATTGTTCTTTCGAGAGAACGTATTCATAACGCTATTGGGGGTTCGTAGTATATTGTTATACTTGTAAATGTCAAACAATACTCATATATAATAGACTTCATTCAGTGATATCAGTTGCACACTTTTATAAAATGGATAATATTGTAACTTGTAGGATAACGCTTGTCGAAGTCATAATCGAGTCATCAATATCCTCAGTCGATATCTCACATTATGTGAATGTATAAAGTTATCATAGATGTCTTTGTCGTAAACTCGCGAAATTCATAACTCGTTCGTTATTAATTGAAAAATTACGATTCTTATCATTTTGGAATCCTAAAAATATGTATTATTTGTTAAAAATATCAACACTTGCTGTTTATAATTTTTATAAAAATGTTTTTATAAAAATTTACTTACGACTTCGTTTATTAACGTATAACTCGTTTTTAACGTAACTTTTTCGTTATTAATCCGTTTAACAAGTTTCTTACCTTTTCGGAATCGTCGTGAAATGTATTATCTTATAAAAACATAAAATGGATATGTAAAAATTCGAATTTTGGACAGAATGTTTGCTTGAGTTTGTTGAATCCATTTTTGATCTTTTCTTTATACTTTACCACTTTTGTATTTTACCACAAGTCTCATATATCATATATATTATATATCATCCTTATATTAGCATTTACTTGTCCATAATAGTCCTCATGTGTCCAAGTTATCAAGGTTACAAATCCATGATAACACTTAAAATCATAACTTTACTTAAGAAATCTCTAATTTACTAGTTTTGTCCATAATCATATTTATACATAACCAAGAGTGTAAATCACTTGTGTGACTATTTTAACATGATGTCAATAACATCATAGGATATATAAATGTGTACATTATGATGACAACAATTAAAAACTTCTCTTTACATGTTAATAATCCTAAATGGTGATATAAGCTAAATAGAATAATCATATGCATAAAAATGAATATTGTAAGAACATAAAGAGTTCAAGTAAACCTTATGAGGTATGATGATGATGATGAGCTAGTGCTAAACCCTTGTTTAGCCACAAAACCAAAGCTTGCACAAATAAACCCTTACTTTCTTAACAAGAACCCTAACTTCCTTTTACTTGATTATTACTTGAATATGGTTAGCCAATGCTTGCAAATGCCTTAGTATATCTTAGGATAGATGTGTATAGAAGTGTATGGATTGTAGAAAAAATTATATGGGTTTGGTTGGGAGCTTGTGTTATGCCGTGAGCTAGTATAGAGCAAAAGGGAGGTGATTTGTGATTTTTACCAAGTGTATAAGCATGTATGTGATCTCTCATCACTAGATACATGTATATAAAGGAGTAGATCTAGTCAAAGGGACATGGTAAGGTCCAAGGGATGGTCTTTGGTCTTAGGTATGGGTTTATGAGTCAAAGAGACAAAGAAACAAAGTATGGTGTGGCAATTATGAAGCATGGTGTTCATTTGACCAATCTTGGAAGAGTTTTGCTATATTACTTGTACAAATGGCAAGAATTTCGGCAAAACATAAGATATAGATGATATATTTTGCAAATTTTATGTATTGGGTATAAATGTGGGTATTTGTTGAAGCGTAGAAAAGTTTTGGTGGTTCCGGGAGTGCCTAAACGCAATTTATCGCGAAACGTATACACTTTACGTATCCGATAAAAATAAAATGAACAAAGTTAATAATTATTCTCAAAATAATTATATAAATATATAACCCTTGCTTGATGTAAACATTTAATTGTTTGATGCCCGTTTACATTGAACGCTAATTTTTAGCTTACGCGATTTAAAACTAAATTATGAAATCACAAGCAAACGCGTACAAACGCTAAAAATAAATATAAATTTATTGACGTCAGCAATGACTTGAAAAACACGAGGTGTTATAGATATTATAGTTGTAGTATACCTGATGTCGTCGTGATCATAATAAGGCACTAAGCGAACAACCTAACTTAAGAGTTATTGATCCTTAACTCCTTGACGTAACGACTTATATGCGATATGGAAAGCGATAAGATTAGAGACTCTAGCGATTATGAACGTCCGTTCCATCCTGGAGGAACGACGAAGTAGCAACGCATAAGTGTCGACCGTTATCAAAAATATAAAACGTGTTAGTCATCTCGACTTGAGAAGTTCGGTAGTCTAGAATTTAACGCGATGCGATAGGACCGAGTCGACTATGTTAGTCGCGGGGCATAAACGTTGGAATCTTTGGTTTTCGTCGAACGAGCAACGAGCCCATAATGCTCAATTTATTTTCAATTTGTCCTTAGACAATATAGGTTTTCTAGCGGGATTATCGTCGCACGAGATTTAAGTGATTTATATGTCTGATGTGCCTTGGATGGTCGTAAGCGCTTGTGATGCTTTGTTTGCCATGATAACGGCTTAAGACGTGAGTGAATGTGGTATACCTTACCCAAAGGGAAATGAAATTGGTTTGAAGAGGAACATAAGGCCTGTTAGACCATTGTTGGTTGTGGCATTGTTAACCTACAAGCATGACCATGGTTGGCTAAAACCTAACCGTTAATTAGTCGAGATCATTCCCAAGAGGCTTGGCCATCCGGCAAGCCAGGTATAATGAGAAATCTAACCGGTTGAGTATAAACCCGCAAAATGAGCATGGCCATTGCTAAGGCTTCTTTATGAGTAAGCACGGATATTATGCTAAAACTTATAGAAAGCATGCATGACTATTGCGAAGCGATGATAAGCTAGATAGAAACATAGGGTCATTTTAAAATGACTACTAGGCGATTATGTGCTTAAATGAATATATGATTTTACCTGTTAGCGCTATGATGCGTTTGATGGAGTCGTAGGTACTCCAAAAAAATTTTCGTAACCGGTGGGCATTATTAAATGAGACCAGGAGGGCGACATGGGTGTTTTGATTTTGGATAATGATATAAATATATATCGGTTTCGAATATTGACGTCTATCTTGATTATTAGATAGCGACGTAATAATTTATTTTAATCGAATCTATTCCACGATGTATGTTGCCTCTTATGATGAGCGCGACTATAGAAGTTAAAACAACGTGATTTGGTTTTGTCGAATATATTTTCGCAACACGTTTTGTCTCTTATGATAGCTTACACGATTGAACTTTTATTTTTATTTGTTGGTATAATTACCATTCGTTTTGATTGGCTTCTCATCCGAAAGGTCAAAGAGAGTAGAAATCGCATCTTTATTGGGTAAGAACGTGTGAGGTACGTGCAGTGACGAGAGGCCGTCATGCCACGGAAGAAAGATGAGACGGGAGAGTAAGGCCGAGCACCGAGAACGACGCTCCCTTAAGGTGGGTGGAATGTAACAACCCGAGTTTCACGACGCGTATGACGATCGCGAATTCGACGTAATAATTAATATTTTATAAAAATTCGTGTAGCAAAAACAGCGACGTTTAAATTTTTATTTGTCGTAAAAAATTATTTTCGTATTTTATTACGAACGGAAATTTAAAATTTTTATTTTAGACGTTTCGCGAGTAACCGTTTGACCGCGCGTTCGTTAATTTTTTTATGTATCGTAAAATTTACGACACATCTCGTTATTATTTTTATGATCAGAAATTATTATTTTATGAACTTTGTCGTCTTTGTTCCTCGACCTTGGCCAACGCTCGCGTTTAGAGTATAACAACTTATTTAATTTGTGTCAAGTTGCATTTTCTAAATGTTACATCACAATACTTTTAACTGAGTAATAAAAGAAAAATATTATAAATACATATTGCAGTGCTTTGCCTAGCTTAGGACAAGACGACGCCTAGACACCAAACTCCCACTCAATTTGTTTTAGTTTCCAATGTATAACGATTGTGTCTATGGTTGCTTCCAAGATTCAATTAACTCAACTTCACACACATATAAAACTTAGATGTAAAAAGTCTGCTCTTTTCTCTTTGGCTTTTGGATCCGGACGAACCACAACCCACACACACATTAACCCTTTTTCTAATTTGATCTCAAAAACACATTCAAGTATCACCCAAATAATGGTATGAATCAAGAAGGAATCGAGTTTTAGCTTGTTTTCTTCTTTTTTCCTCCTTCATATTGTTTCGGGGGTCGAGCAAGAGCCAAACAAACACCGTTTAGTGTTTTGACTTTCTAGCTTATGAAATCTTGTTAGATGGTATTAAATTATCATCTAAAGTGATATACACACATCATGAAGATTACATGTGTTGAATTTTGGATAAACTAAAGATTAATAAATATATTGGAGGGAGTTTCGATTTCAAAAGTGTCAGTTTGGTTTTTTTTGTCGTGGGTTCATGCCGAACAAACACCCAAAAAGGGTGTGGATTTATTTAATTTGGTTTTGGTATCGGGTTGGGTTCGAACCAAGAAGGGTGCACACAAAGGTGTGGGTTTATTAATTTAGGGTTTGATCTTATTATTGGATTAATCAAGTTACATTAATCCAAGGTATATTGGTTGGGTTATTTTTTAGTTTGGTTGGGTGTGAGCCGTGGCTAAGACACAAGGAGGACGATGCCTAAATAAAAAAAAAATAAAAAAAAAAAAAAAAAAAAAAATGAAAAAAAAAAAAAAAATAACCAAACACTTTTATTTTCCGATCTTGCTTCGTATAGCATTGTGAGCACCCTCCTTTGTGTTTATTTTGTTTGTTTTGTTCATTTTCGTTTATTGAATAATATTAGTCGTTGCATGTGATGGAATCGACAAGATCTTGCGCCGAGTAGTTAGTTGATGTTATAAAATGATTGAGCGAGTTTAGTGTGAATTATAGGCCATATTAGATGTGCTGTAAGTGGGATTTTAGGTCAAAAATGAGTTTTGGCGTGATTTACAAAAGGTATATTTTGTGCAGAAACTTTGGCACGGTAATCGAGGGTCGTGATTTTTTGAAATTTGATTTTGGACGTAAAAATATGATAAAAGCTTTTAGACGATTCGTTTGACATAAAACGAGCTATCCTTCCTAAACACTTCTAATAAACGAGAAATAAGAGCTAAAAAACGATATATATGTATATATATGTATATATATTTATTAAAAACTCAGCACTCGTAGAAAATGGTGTTTGCTGTCAGGAAATTAAACGTTCGTTTTGTGCACTTTCGAGTATGTTTCGGCCTTCCGGCGAAACACAAAAGTTGCTCGGAATGATGTTTTACTTTGCCGCGAGGCTCGCTGATTTTAAAATCGAGTAATAACGGGTCAAAACCCGATGTCAAAGTCTGTGTTTTTGTTAAAAGAGTCAAAGTTCCTGCAGAAACTTGCAGGGGCATTTTGGTCATTTTATGTCGAGTTTCGTGTCTCGGCTAAAACTAGAAAGTTGTCCGGAATGTGGTTTTACATAAAATCTCTTTTGAGTCCGAGTCGTGAAAATGTGATATAGCGGGTCGTTTGGAGCGGGTCAGATTTAGTAACATATATATGTAAAATGTGTATAAAAAGTCAATTCAATTAAAGTCTAACGTCGACTTTTGAAAGTCAACGGGTTAATACTAAACTCGTCGGGGAAAATGAAAGTAAGTAGACACTATTATTACTACGAATGAGATATTCTAAACTTAGCCACTATTACGAACGAGAGGGATCCTAAAACTAGAAACTTTTGTAATAATCGGAATATATTACCGATATGAGTAATTGATAACCACATTGAATGTCGATGGTTCGACGAGATAACTAATTATTATCACGAATATTATTGGATAACGAGACTTACTAAAAATGGTAACTTTCCGAAAATAGCAACTATCTAAAAATAGAAAGCTTCCTAAAATAGAAAGTTTTCGATTAAGCTATGTAAAATATGAATAAAAGAACGAACGTAACCTAATATGGTGGGGTTTTAGGATCTAAGGCGCAAGTGGATTTCTCATCACATGTATAATATATATACTATATATATATGATTTTGTTGATACGATGAACGCATACGTTTGAATTATACTTTTTGGCCAAGTAAGTCGAGCTGACAATAATTGAAAAGGTCTTGATCGGTTCTATGATTTTCCATGGATTGTTTCGATTATTTGATCTTCGGCTTCGATCAAGGTGAGTTCATAGCCTCGCTTTTAAGTGTTTTTAAACCCGCGAGGGGGATACTTGCTTGTTTTGAAAATAAGAACGCAAGGTGTTTTGATGATAAATATGATTCCATGCACTATTGAGTAGATGCCTTTTACTGTGTGACCGTTAATTGCCTTGGTTGAATGGGAACGCAAACTGCATTAAATAGATCTATTGGGTTTGACAACCCTGTCTGGGGTATGAATCCTGAATTGAATAGCGAGCACCCTGTAACGGATATTTTGTAGTAGTATGGGAAGAGGCATACTTCATTCTCGGGACATTATTTCATCCCACGGGATGAATGTGTTAAGTGTTGGTACACGGGCTCATTAGTGGGAATACATTATTTATATATAACTTGGCTTACGAGCAATGGTATATGTTTTGGTTGAACCAAATATGCGTTTTAACTGTTTGTGTGTAAACTCTATGAATTCACTCAACGTTTTGTTACATGTTTTTAATGCATGTATCCCTGGTAATTGCTGTTGATTGGCTGATGGGACGGCAACGTGGATTCAGGACGATTTTTTGGTGAAACATGTCAATAAACTAAATTAATGTTTTTAGACACCAAAGTCGTGTTTGTGACTTTTAGAAATAAATTTTCCCTATGTTGAAAATGGGGTCCTATTACCTTTGAGCTTTCTAATAAATGAAATTGTGGTTTTTTGTAAACGTATCTTCTAAACTGTTTAATGGGACAATCGTGTGCATGATTGAGGAAGTAGACACCCTAAAATGTTGTATTCCGCTGCGTATCGTTGTTTGGGGGTGTTACATAACTTGAGCAGCATCAACTTCTTCTTCAACAACATTTTCATTTTGCCCTGCAACAAACACCTCCTCACCATTAAAAGCATCCACATCAAAAATCTCTTTGTCAGCATCATCTTGAACACCAACTAGGGTAATTTTTTCATCTGCATCAATAACATTAATCCTTCCTTGTTTGGATGCATCCTCACCCAAACTTTATTCATCTCCATAGGATTCTACCCTAGATGTCAAACCAACTTTGTATAGTCTCTTCAACTTAGGAGTTCTTTACCTATTTTTCTTTTCAAGCTTCTTGACCCTCTTTTTTCAAACTAAGCAATCTCATATGTTTTGATGTCTTTGTCTTTTCCAAATCAAGAACTCTAGTTTGTAAAGTGTAAAAACATGTCATCAATTCATCAAGTTTATTAAGTATCCTTTCATCACTTGAAGTGTGTTTACCTCTTGCCGAGCGAGAGAATCATTAGAATATTTTGATACACTCTCAAACCTAGTTCGAGGCATAATAACCCCCATGGTTTTCTTGGCAACTGGACCACCACCTGAATTAGTTCCTTAGGAACTAGATTCATTAGGTGTTGCCTTGGATTGGGTCTTAGTTATGTTACCACTGTCCTGCTCTACTTCTAAGCTAGAAGCAGTAGTGACAGCCCTCACCAAACTGTCACCCAACTTCTTATGCACAGCCTCATCTGCAACATTTTCATTAAGATCACTAGGTTGTGGTACCTGAGTATCCTTTCTTTAGGCTTCTATGTTTCTCGTGTCTTTTGAGGTTGAGTTTTGATGATTGAATATGTGGGTGTGTGATGAGGAAACAGTTAGATTTCTGTACCTTTCACCCAATTCTGATTGGTTTTGTAACACCATTGTTTGAAATAAAGGTGTTACTCTTCCAGAAAAACCTTTGCCTACCCTTCTCATATTTCCAAATATCTTCTTAGTGTAAGAGGGTGCAATATAAATTCTCTTATGAGTTGGCAGTCTATCAAGTTGTTGTTCCAAAAACACTTGTACAAACCTTGGATACATCAAAAATTTGCAACAAATATCCAAGTTTCTAATCATAAAACTTTCAAAAATTATTTTGAAAAGTTAAACTCCTGATTTGTATCCAAACATAGAAAATTGTAGTATGGCATAGTACTACTAAACCATTCCATGCATAGTCCTTTGAACTTAGACCATTGTAGAAAATATGAATCCAAAAATCCATTGTGGGAAAAAGAATTGGCTTATAGAAAGTTAGCTTTTGGTGAATTTTCCTCATACCCATCAGTGTAAGTTGTTCAATATGGTAAGAATTTGTAGACAATCAAACACCTTCTGCATCTTCTAGTTAAAAAAAGAAAAAAAAAAATAAAGAAAAAGAAGATCTCTTCTAACAGTTTGATTCAGTGATGAGTATCTTCTTGCCATCTACTAGTGGCATGCCAACTGTCTTCCCCATATGATAGTTTATGTAATGCTTGACAGTAGACCAGACATGTCGATACAAGAAATATAATATGTGGATTATAGTTAGTGCATACTTTATAGGGCGAGACGTGCATCAAAAAATACACATTTTGTTCAAACCCATCACACGTCTTCGGGTTAGAACAAAAAGCGAACCAATTTCATGAGTATCCGCAAACTTTAGATTCGCAATGGTATTATAAAATTGAGTTAGGGTTTTAGTTAGAGAGTATTTGAAAGAGTAATATTGATTAAAGGATCATTGAAACCTTAATCCAAAGTATTTATGAAAAATAAACCCTCAACAACTTAACTTATCACGTCCAGCAGTAGTAAGTAATGCCGTAGCGGCATTAACTTTGAGTCACCTGCATAAACTAACCTCCAATTCCATTCTTAACAGCTTTTACATCATCAATTTAACACTTTTCTTTGCGTTTCCTGCAAAATGTTAGTCCAAAAACCAAGAAAACACAAGCCATAGCAATTTTTACAATTATCACGGTATTAATTATACCTAGCAGTATTAAGTATAACTAACAGTTGTAACTCAACAGTATTAAGTATAACCAGCAGTATTAATTATACTTAACAGCAGAAACTTTTAATGACATGAATAATAGTACTAATTCATACAAAACTTTATAAAAAAACATAAAGAGATAAAAGACTTTAAAGATTCACCATTCCAATACTAACAATCAAATATTGAAATCTACTTACATCAAAAGCTTTTGTAAGCAAATCTGCAACATTCTTGTCAGTATGAATTTTGACCATTTGAATCAATTTCTTTTCATTGCAATCTCTAATAAAATGATGTCTAATCTCTATATGATTTGTTTTTGAATGAAAAATAGGATTTTTGATTATGCAAATAGTATTGTTATTGTCAATAAAGATCTTGGTATGCATAAAATTGTACCCATAATCAAGTAGTTGATTCTGAATCCAAAGCACTTGTCCACAGCAACTTAAAGCAGCCACATACTCAGCTTCTGTTGTGGAATTTGCAACCACTGTCTGTTTCTTGCACTGCCATGATATTAATCTACATCCAAGGAATTGACAACCTCCTGTTGTAGACTTCCTATCCAAGCTTGCTCCAAGCATAATCACAACAGTGTATCAAACCAAATCAAAAGGAGGGATATTTTAGATACCAAAGGCCCAATTTTGGTTGACTTTTAAGTACCTAAAAATCCTTTTCACGACATGAAGATGTGAAACTTTTGGATTGACTTGGTATCTAGCACAGGCACACACTACAAACATGATGTTAGGTCTTGAAAATGTAAGATACATCAATGAACCAATCATTGACCTATACATATAAGCTCCACTTCTTCACCCCATCTTCATCCTGAGCATTAGGCTTTTGGAGTTTCTTTTCCATTAGATGGTGCTTGCAGTCTTCCACTTGACTTTGTAAACCCAAATTTCTTTAAAATTTCAACAACATATTTATCTTGACTAATAAATATGCATCCATTCTTCTGCTTCACTTGTAAACCCCCAAGAAGAATGTTAAGTTCCTCCCCATATAACTTATCTAAAATTTCTCATGCATCAATTTCTCAAATGCAAAGCATAGCTCCTTCTTTGTTGAACCAAAGATGATATCATCCACATAAACTTGGACCAGCAAAATATCACCTTTGTGCCTTTTGATGAATAAGGTCTGTCATTTTCCCCTCTTGAAACCATTTTTTTGACAGATATAATGACAAGGGTTTCATACCAACTCTAGAGCTTGATGAAGACCATACAATTCCTTGTCAAACTTGTTAACTCATCAGGAAAGTTTGATCTTCAAACCGGTGGTTGACTACAATAGAAACTCTTTCTACAATCTTGCCATAGAGAAAAAAAAACACTTTTTTACATCCATTTTGATACACCACAAAATCTTAAAATGAAGCATAAGCTAAAAATAGCCTAATTTGCTTCAATTCCTTGCAACAGGCAAAGACTTCATCATAGTCAATTCCCATTCTTCTTATGTGTATACCCTTAAGCACCCAATATCTTGCTTTATTTCTTATCACAATTCCTCTTTTATCTTTTTTTATTCCTAAAACCCATTTAGAGTAGGCCTATAGGCCCTTTTTCCATTTGGTAAATCCACTAAAGTCCAAACTTCTTGTAACTTGAATTGTAGAAGCTCTTCCTGCATAGCCTCTATCCAGCTTGGATCTTTCAATGCATGAATTACCTTTTTGGGTTCTTCCTATGATAAAAAGCAAGCAAACAAGCAGTTTTGAAGGTCTTTATAGTTTGTTCTTTGTTGAATAGTACTAACAAACCCATGTTCCTCTAAATTCTTTGACATCTTTCTTGTTTGTGTAGCTAATTACAAATCTCTAATGACTTGATCAAGAGGATGATCTTTATGAATTCTTGTAGTTGGAATAGGACTGACTTGGATGGTTGTATCCAAATTGTTCATGTAAGCCTCTGCACCATCATCTTTATCATTACTTGAGAAGTCAAATATGTTATAATCTTCCAAAGCAGGCATATTTGTATCAAATGGAATTCAAAATGACTTGTTTTTCCACCAACATTATTAACCTCATTTGTGCCAGCTACATTAACAGTGTAGTGCTGTTAACATTATCTTCCTTTCTCTTGATTTACATTCACTATCTTTTCCCTTGGATCTATAAAACGTCTTCCATCATCACTTGAATGTTTAGATCCCATCATATGAGAAGCACTTTAGATCTTAGTAATAATGGCGAATCAGCAGTCATAATGGTAGCAAAATTGTAATATTTGACAGGTTCTAGTCTCCTTTGCCATTTCAGCTTGACCGATTATCACTTGCTTTTAACCTGCAAAACCATAGAATGTTACCGTGGCAACAATTGGATCCATAATTCAATATTCTTGTTATTGCATCAATATCAAAAAGTCCGATCATGGTCCACTACCTACAAAATTAGGTGTACTCACACTAAACTAAAATGCAAGTTTTCTCAACTATCCTTGGTTCTACTATTGAATACTCTAAAAACTTTACGATTCAAAGAGTATCCAACAAAGAAACCATCATCACGACCTTACCATCAAATTGAGCCCTAATGATCTATGGTATTTGAGAATGATAACAGACACCTAAATGGTCCTCATAATAAAACTTAAATTGGTAATTCCTATCCCTAAAAATTCCTATGGGGTCTTTCTTGTTTTTTATGGGATGAGGGCTTAACTACTAACACTCTATTTTGCACATATCAAGTATATTAACTATAACTGCTTCTTTCCTTCTCTAGCCCAAAAAGTATTGGCAACTTATAATCAGCTAGCATAGGTCCCTAGCAGCCCATTTAGTGTCCTTTCCTCGCTCACAACTTCATTTTGTTGAGCAGTTTAGCTACAAACATTAAATTGTCTAAAATACCCTTCATCTTACTAAAACTGATTCATTTCTCTGTTTTGAATTCAGTTCTATATCATATCAATCCACTTTAACCTTGTGATCTACAGATTTTCTATTTTAGTTATAAAGACTTAAGAAGTGCGCCACTTAGTCAGTCCTAGTAGCTAGAAAGAAAACCCATGTAAACCTACAATAGTCATCTGTGACAACTAAGGCAATACATTTACTCATAAGGCTTTTTACAAATGTTTGACCAAATAAGTCCATATGTAACAAATGTAAAGGAAGACTGATTGAGTTCTATGTTTTAGACTTACAAGAGGCTCTCTGTTGCTTTCCCTTTTGACAAGCAACACAGGTTTGATCATTTTTAAAAGTTGTAAGGTAAACCTCTTACAACGATTTCCTTTAACCATTTATTCATGTTTTAAAATTCAAGTGACACTAGCCATCTATGTCAAAGTTTTAGATTTCATCCAATTGGCCATTTGCAAAAAGGGCAAGTTTAACCATCCATTAGGAACTATGTTTCTTTAAATCAACACTATACAATATTGTTCTTGTCTAGGAATCTAAAGTATAACTTGACTTTCAAATCAATTCACTTAAAGTTAGGAGATAAAACAAATACATACAGTTTCAATTAAAAAGAACCCAATTATTTTAACACACATTATGAGACACCAAAGTGATTAAACTATAACTCCTTACAAAATACAACAATTTTTAAAAAATCTAGATTACCCAGTTTTAATTGGTACATTTTCCTGTATTTTCTCCTTAGGGTTACCATCCAAAAGCAACATAATCCACCTCAATATCTCTTTATATAGTATTGTAAGATAGACATGTTCCCTGTGCTGTGTCTTGAGCATCCACAATCAATCACTCCTTGATCCCTGATAAATCCATTAGTGGATTAACCCTGCAACTTAGACAGGAAAACCAGTTTCTTTTGGGACCTAAGCCAGCACATGACGTGGTTCCTCTTGTGCATCACAATATAATCAAACTTTTTTAGGGTGATTGATGCACTGTTGTGTTTAGAACCATGGTCACAAACTTTATGCCTTTGTTTCCAAACCTAACAACTGATCCTAAACAAACTTTATAATTATTTCCTCCCTTAACAACATAACCCACTAGCTTTTGGCCTAGCAGTATTAATTTTTTTACCCCTAATAGTATTAACCCTTTGATTAATATTACTAGATTTTTAAAAATGCCGTGTTTCATATGAATGGGCCTCTAACATTTTGAATGTTGCTGATTTATAGAGAAAGAATATGACATTGGTCTAGCAACAATAAGTTGTTTTTGAGTGAGCAACCATTAAACTAGGTGCTAACCAGTAATGAAACTGTTACTAAAACCTTGACTCATTAGTACTGCTCTTGGAACTAAGTTCTTTTTAGCACATGGGTGAGTCTTTTTAGCAAAGCTTTGATGATTCACCCTTTGAGCATTGTTCCAAACAGGTTTTACCATCCTTTGATTTTGATGGTAATTTCAATCAACTTGCAAATGATCAAAGCTTCCACACACATAACATGCCTTATTAAACATCTCAAAATTGCTTCCTAGTTTTTGAGACATCATATTGTCCAATTTATTTGATTGCCTCCTGGACTGTGAGTGTTTTGCCTATGTTTCTCGACTTGTTTAACAGTTTTCCTAGCAGTTTTTTCTTTTTGTTTAGATTTGACAAACTCTTTCTTAACAATACTAGGCCTAATTGTTTTCTTTTCAATTTTAGGCTGAGACACATCCTCTTCCTCATCATCTGACACCTGTTCTTCAATAATTAGGCACACATTCTTCCTAACAACCTTAGGCTCTCTTCCCCTAACATGAGTCTTTATAGTTCTCAACTACAGGCTCATTAACAAACTCATCTAAACCAGTAAAAGACAAGTCAGGTGTTAGAGGCATGAATTTTCATGTGTAGGGAGGTGGAACTGCATTATAATTTTCACAGTCTAAACCTTTCTTGCAATTGTCAACTATCTGACACTCTATGAGCTTGTTTAAACTTTTAGATGCATGTTTAAATTTATCTACATTAAGTTCAATGCCATCTTTTTCTTTTTGAACTATTTCAAGCTTCTTCTTAAGCTCTCTAATAGCTATTTCTCCTAAATGAATTTCATTTTTAATCCCTTTATATCTTGTAAATAAATAGACTCATTTGCTTTATAAACTTCAAGTTTTTTTCCACAGACTCTAAACCTGTCTTATAACCTAAAACCATTAACTCAAATTTCTTTAAATATTTTAATAGTTGATAAAAAAGCGTATAAATATTCAAGGCAATATGGTATAAATCTCCAAAGGTAAGAGTATAAATAACCCAAGTGTAATGTATAAGTCACCTTAAGAACAATGTATAAATCGACTTTAGAAAGAGGTATAAATCGCAGTATCAAATACATATAAATCCCCGTCTACAAACTCGCATAAATCGCCTTATACAAAGTTGTATAAATCGCCAGATATTGGAGACATATAAATCGCTGGATATACAGAGATGTATTAATCGCCAGATATTGGAGACGTATAAATCGCCGGATATACAGAGACGTATAAATCGCCGGATATAGGAGATGTATAAATCGCCGTATACAAGTGATGTATAAATCGCCGAAACTAGAGATGTATAAATCGCCGTATACAGTCACGTATAAATCGCCGAATACACAAACGTATAAATCGCCAGATATACACACGTATAAATCGCCGAATTCAGCAACGTATAAATCGCCGAATTCCATACGTATAAATCGCCAGATTCAAAAAGTGTGTATAAAAAGACGTCTTCAAAAACTTCAAATCATTTAAAGACACAATTGTTTACGTTTTTACTTGATTTTACTTGTACTTCTTATTATTCTAAGACTAGGATAACCTTAAAAACACAAAATTTATGGTTTTTAACACAACAAATTTGAAATCAAAAATCTTGTACCCAAAACCCTTTTCGAACCAAAAACAACAAAAAGATGAAGTTTTTTGAGTTTTTCTAAAGATTTTCTTATACAACTAACCTATACTAAGATAAACAAAGAAGAAAGTTTATAGCTTTATGGTTTTTAATCCCACGAAAGATGTAAATATCTTGTATGAGTTCGAACCAAACGCACGCCTAATACAAGTAAAGAAAATGCACACAAAACCTAGCTAAACCGCCACATGGCTCTTGATACCAATTGTAGAATATATGCGTTATCTAATCTCATAATGAAATGACAAAGAACTAGAGAGAGAAAGTGGAGGGATGAACACTTTTAGAGAGATAAAGGAAGAGAGTAATATTAGATTAAAATAAAATGTAAAAGTAAAAAACCAAGCCTCTCCAAGGTCTGAAGAGGGGTATTTATCCTAGCCTTATGGCCGACCACTATGAGGCCTTGTGGGCTTTTCATAGGATTTGGACCGTTTACCTTATCAAGGTTCCAAAAACTATACTACGAACCTATCTTACGATATTATGGAAGTGACTGATACTTTTCGTATTCCTAACACTGATTATAATCTATCATAGGAGATTAATAATGGTGATCTTATTAAACCCTAGTTCATAGAGACTTTTTCCACTTACTGCTTAATGGCAATTTATATTCTAGAAGTCCATTGTCCAAGTCTTTACCGAAGGAATCAGTACGTTATTTGTTGATCATTGTTGATCCCACTTCAATAGATCGAATTCCTTATGCTTGTTTAAGGTTTAGTTATATTAGATCAATCTAACACAACTATAGTAAAAGCTTTGTTTGAATGTATTAAAGATTATGCGGAATCTAATCTTTAATATTAAGAAGAATTATCATTGAAACAGTAATTCAAAACAAATAAGCTTCAATATTATTAATAATAATACGAATACTCTCAAAGTATTAGGGTTACAAAGACCTTAAAGCTAAGAAAAAGATTGATTTTTAGTTTTGGTACGTGTTGGTATATCAATCTCTATGCCCTAGGACCTCCTCTTATACACCAAGGAGTCCTACTCGGCATACAATACTTTCCTAAGTATATAAAATCTTTTCTATAAATAACTAATACATATCAAGTAAGCAGTACTAACTAACAATACTAACTTACACTAGCAGTACTAACTTAACACTAGAAGTACTAACTTAATACTAGCAGTACTAACTACTTAGAATATTTTCTTGAGTAGTAGTAACTCTTCAGCAGCATTAACTTCAAGCAGTCTTTGTACTAGCAGTAGTAACTTTTACTAGCAGTCTTAACTTTGTACTCGCAGTAGTAACTACTTAGTATATTTTCTTTGAAGTTCTTGAGCAGTACTAACACAACTGAGCAACATTAACTCTGATATGAGCAGCAGTAATACTAGCAGCATTAAAAAGCCTTTTAATCCTAACAATCATCCCCTAAACTTGATATTCTTCTTCAAAATCATCAAGTTTCTTCATTTAAAGTTCATCAACACCAGGAGGATGCTTCCAAACACTTCTCTACTTAAGCTGTTTTATGATCAATTTATACAGCTGATAAGCTATTTCACTTTCATAATCAATTTGAAGCTTCTTTTCCAACATCATTGAAAGTTTGGTGGTGTAAGAGGATACTTTTTCTCTACCAACATGTAAATCTGCATAGACTGCATCCTCAAGAAATGTACTCTACAGGAGTCATACAGCTTCTATTCCAACACTTTGTATCCGTTTTGCAGCTTCCATACTTCATCTTCTACATAGGGTTCAAACATTATTTTCATATCATTCCATTACAGATAATCCATGCTTTCCACTAGTCTTGTTGATCCATATCTAGCTTTTACCAACTTGTACAAGTCCTCCAAATCTTCCGTATCAAAACTTTTAATCATTTGACTAAAGATCCTATACATTTGAGACTTTCCATCAGCTCTTAGTATTTAATAATAGCTTTTCTTTCCTTCTTTGTGGATCTTCCAGTCAACAATCCTTGGAGACAGCCAAAGAAATAACATCAATTGCTACTTCTTATTCATCTGGAATGATTTCCATTAACTTTTGAAGCTCTGCTGTTTCTTTGTCATCTTCTACCTTTTGCTTCTTTATACTCTCTTATTCCAACCCTGCTCCTGCTCTCTTTGAACTACCTTCCACCAAGTCTGTTCTGAAGTCAACAAATGTATTCACCCTCTTGAAAGCTCTATCAAACATCTTCTGAATAGAATCAAAAGATTTGTTCTTCAAGTCTTTGAGCTTCTTTCCTTCCATATTCTTCAGGTAAGTACACATGATTTTTCTTTGTTGAGCTTGGGTTGGTGGTTTGTTCCTCTTCTCTTTTGCACTTTTAGCAGCAAAGTGCTTTCTTCTTTGCTCTAAGAGTTGTTGAAATAATTTTGTCTTTTCTTTAACAGACAACTCTTCTTGCTCTTGTGCTTGCAATCTTTCAGCCAATTGATGATCAGCATCAATCTTTGCTTGAATATCATCCCATGTTTCAATCAAGGCAATATTGGCTTCTTGTTCTTTTTCAGCTTTCTCTCTAGCAAGTCTTTCTTCTTCATCAAATTTAGCTTGTAATTTTAAAGCAACTTCTTCATCAAGCCTGATTAGATCTTTCTTCTTCATAAGCTTCACAAGTTCTTCTATCAAGTTCTGCGTTCATTAGGCTGTTCCTTGTCCTTTGTGATTGTTGTGAAGAAATTGTTGTTGTTATTGTAGATGGCTCTTGAAAAACAATCCCTTTCACCTTGGGTTTTGAAGTTTTTAATGCTTCAAGTGCTTGAGCCAAAGTAATTTCTTCAGTAGTTATTGTAACAGTTGTTGCAATAGTACTAACTTGAGCAACATCAAGTACTTCTTCAACAACATTTTCATTTTGCCATGCACCAAACACCTCCTTACCATTTAAAGCATTCACATCAAACATCTCATTATCAGCATCATCTTGAACATTAACTAGGGTAATGTCTTCATCTACATCAATAACATTAATCCTCCTCCCCTGTTTGGATGCATCCTCACCTAAATTTTCTTTATCGCCAGAGGATTCTACCCTAGTAGTCAAACCAACTTTATATAACCTCTTCAGCTTATGAGTTCTTGACCTATTTTTCTTTTCAAGTTTCTTGACCCTCCTTTTCAAGCTAGTAATCTTATTATGTTAAGAGGTCTTTGTCTGCTCCAAAGCAAGAACCCTTTTTTATAAATTGGTACATAGTGTCATCAATTCATTAAGCTTAAGTCTATCATCATCACTTTGAAGTATGTTACATCTTGCGAGCAGTGGATCATTGGAATGTTTAGATACATTCTTAAACATAGTTTGAGCAATAGTATCCCCATGGTTTCTTGGCACCTGAGACCACCACCTGAAGTAGTTCCTAGGGAACTAGATTCATTAGGTGTTGCCTTCGATTGGGTCTTAGTTATGTTACCACTGTCCTGCTCTGCTTCTAAGCTAGAACCAATTTTGGTAGCCCTCACCAAACTATCACCCAACTCCTTATGGACAACCTCATCTGCAACATTCTCCATAGGATCACTAGGCTGGGGTACCTAAGTGTCCATTCTCTTAGGCTTCCTAGGTTTTTGTGTCTTTTGAGGTTGAGATGATGATTCAATAATGGTGGGTGTGTGATGGGGATCAGTGGGCATTGCTGAACCTTTACCCAATTCAGATTGGTTTTGTATCACCATTGTTGGAAACAAAGGTGTTACTCTACCAGAAAAACCTTTGCCTACCCTCTTTATATTTCCAAATATCTTCTTAGTGTGATAGGGTGCATCATAAATTCTCTTGTGAGTTGACATCCCATCAAGTTGTTGATTCATAAACACTTGTACAAACCTTGGATGCATCAAAAATTTGCCAGACATATTATCCAAGTTCCTAACCATACTTTCAAAAATGTATTTTGAAAAGTTAAACTTTTGATTTGTTGCTAAGAAGATAATAGCAGATGCCATAGTGCTACTAAACTCATTCCATGCAGTAGTCTTTGCACTTAGACATTGTAAAATATTATGAATCAAAAATTTCCATTGTGGAGAGAAGAATGACTTATAAAAAGTAAGTTTTTTGTGAAATCTTCTCATACCCCATCAATACCTTCAGCATCTTCTAGTTGAAGATCTCTTTTAACAGTTGATTCAGTGACAATTATCTTCTTACCATCAACTAGGGCATGTAACTGAACTTCCCTATTAATAGTTTTAGCCTTGACAGTAGACCAGAATTGTTTGATACACGAAGTATATATAGTGTGATTAACGGTTAGTGCATATCTTATAGGTTGTGCATTTAGAAAATCCACAATTTGTTCAAACCCTTCACTTTCTACGGGTTTAGACAAAAATACGACTAAATTGTGAGTATCTGCAAACTTTAGATTCGACATTTGTGTTGGGTTTTGATAATGAATGATAAAATTGAGTTAGGGTTTGTGATTAGAGAGTTTTTGAAAGTATGAAATCGATCAAATGACTGATTGAAACCCTTAATCGAAGTATTTATGAAACTACCCTCAACATCTGTAACTTAAACCCAACATTAGTAACTCAGCAGTAGTAAGTGTATGCCTAGTAGCATTAACTTAGAACCAGTAGTAAGTTATGCCTAGTAGCATTAACTTTGAGTCACCAGTATTAACTCTAGGTTCATTCCAAACAGCTTTTCCATCATCAATCTAACACTTTTCTTTGCTTTTCCTGCAAAACGTTAGTCCAAAAACTAAGAAAACACAAGCCATAGCAATTTTCACAATCATTACAGTATTAATTATACCTAGCAGTATTAAGTATAACTAATAGTAGTAACTCAGCAGTATTAAGTATAACCAGCAGTACTAATTATACTTAATAGCAGAAACTTTTAATAACATAAATAACAGTACTAATTTATACAAAACTCTACAAAAACATAAAGAGATAAGAGACTTTAAAGATTCATCATTCCAATACTAACAATCAAATATTGAAATCTACTTACATCAAAAGCTTTTGTAAGCAAATCTGCAACATTCTTGTCAGTATGGATTTTGACCATTTGAATCAATTTCTTTTCATTGCAATCTCTAATAAAATGATGTCAGATCTCGATATGCTTTGTTTTTTAATGAAAAACAGGAAGATCTTGGTATGCATAAAATTATACCCATAATCAAGTAGTTGATTTTGAATCCAAAGCACTTGTCCATAACAACTTGAAGCAATCACATATTCAGCTTCAGTTGTAGAATTTGCAACCACTGTCTGTTTCTTGCACTGCCATGATATCAATCTACATCCAAGAAATTGACAACCTCCAATTTTAAACTTTCTTTCCAAGCTTGCTCCAGCATAATCACTATCAGTGTATGCCACAAAATCAAAAGGAGAATCTTTTGGATACCATAGGCCTAACTTAGGTTGACCTTTTAAGTACCTAAA
>BQNB010036078.1:0-50399 GCA_026074375.1 Tanacetum coccineum | reverse complement strand
AGGAACGGAAGAGCACAAAAGAAGCCGGGGATTAAAAAGCCAAAGTCAAAAAAATCAACCAATGGTCAAACCTTGGTCCACTCAAGTCAAACAGTCAAAGTCAACACTAGAAGACAAAGACCCCAAAGTTACAATACTAGTCCCTCAAGTTTCCAAAATTACACAAATACCAAAGGGCAAACAAAAATTAAGGGTTCAAAAGGGTAATTCAAGGGTCCAAGCATACTATGGCAGGGTAAAACGTCAAGTCAAGATTTTCATTGGTCAAGTCAAGAAAGGAATCACACGTGGACTAGAGATAGCACAAGGAATGGGGATATTTACACTTGAGTCACTCTCAGAGAAAGCACAAGGTGTCACAATCACGGATTGCCACGCTGGCAATCCGTGTGTGCACATATGTGATCTAAGGGTTGAGAATTACTCTCCAATGATTGAAAGTTTATACGGCAGAGATGGATAGGAGCGTGTAAGAGTGCTCAGACCCTAGAAGGTTCTCTCAGCAGCTATAAAAGGCATTCACTCACACACACATGATAATCTTCTTTTCCTGTAATTTTTTTTAGCTTAATTTAGTTTAGCTTATGAAATTTTCATGTATTTTCTTTAAATTCCTATTATAATCTCTTTCCAGTAATGTAACAAGCTTTTAGTAAATGAAATTCAGTCTTCTTTTAATAAAATTTTTATAAATTCTCAAATAGCTCTAGTATTCTCATGTTAATGCCTCATAAGCTCTCAATAAGCTCTTATTAGCTCTCTAAGTCTCTAAGCTTAGATTGAGCTTAATTCAGTCTTCTTAATACTACTTAAATAAATAAAATCAGCTAATTACCTTGATAATTGGACTTTTAAAGTTTATGGAAGGGGATCCAATAATGGAAGGGATCCCAAGGACTTTACTGGCTTATCTTAGGATAAGCCAGAGCTGTTGATAAGCTCATTTGAGCCCTTTAGCTTCTGTTTAGCTGAAGCTCTAGTAAGTTCACATTTAATTTCCTTTGTTCTTCAATATTTAGCTTAATAGTTGCTTATTAGTGTAGATTTGCTTATTTGCTTAATCTAGTTGCTTATTTGTGCTTTTAATTATCTCTTTGTGCTTATTAGTTATAAATTTTCATCTGTTTTTAGCTTAGGTAGCTTAGCTCTTAAATTTTCATTACTTGTCTTAAAAAAATCACTAAAAAGCTAAAAAAATAACTAGCTTAGTCTTTAAAACTTTGATTCTAGCTTAATTAGTTGTTGACTTATGTTTGTTAAGCCTATTATAAGCTAATTAATATCTGGTAATAAGGTTTTGTTAGCTGGATTTGATTTGCTCAAGTTTAATAAAAATCTGTCAAGTATTAATGAGTGTTTGGATCAGCTTTGTTTGACCTCTTAAAGTCAAAGCTTCTTGGTAATTTTTTTTTGGTTAGCTTGATTATCTTATTTGATTAAGATATGAGTTGGTTTGTACTGTCAGTTTAAGCTCATAATCATTTTAAGGCTTATTTTTCTTGTTCTAGCACCAGGGGATTTTTCCCTTTGATTTTGCTTGTGAAAAATTTGAACCAAGCCATCCAAGGCTTGGTTTGTGGTTGCATTGTGTTTAAACGCACTCACATAGAGTGTGTAATGCAGGTTGTCCCTTAAGGACACCTGAATTTGGTTTTACCTCTTTGTTAGTTGCATCAGCAGTAGTAACTTCAGTTACTACTGCTGTCTTCTTAAGCCTCAATTAAGTTAGTATTAGTAGGACTTAGGATCTAAAATTCAGTAGGATTATAGATTTCACATAGCTTAATATAGATTAGAACTTGTTTTTTTTCATTCCTAGCTTAATTTCTAACCTGCATTTTTGATTTAACCAATCTGTCAATTGCACCAGCAGTATTAACAATAAGTTAATACTGTTGGACTTATTGAATCTAAGTTAGGGTAGTTTAAATAAGTTTTAGCTTTTAAAACTCAGTAGACTTATTGATTAGGAATAGTTTAAGATAGATTAAGTATTGTTTCTAATTTTCTAGTTTAATCACTTAGGTACATTTAGCTTAAAAGTTCATAAAAACTCAAAAAGCCAAAAACAGTAGTATTTAGTAAGTAGCTTCTGAATTTAGATCTCTAGCTTATAGGATTAGGTTTTATCATTTAGTTTCATAGCTTAATAGTTGTTTATCTAGTTTTCAAAAGCTTAGGGTCCGAATTAGCTTATTGAGTTTTATGGCTTATTTAGTTTTTTTAGCTTTTAGACTAAATATCTGAGTTTGCTAATTTGATTAGTAGATTTAGCTAGCTTCTAGTGTTTTTATTCCTTTTAGCTTTTCATTTCTAGCTTGTAGACATCCTAAGCTTTCAGTAGTAGCTTTTATTTTTAATTTTGAGCTTAATTTGAGCTTTGTGCAAGTGTTTAAGTGGAAACTAGCAAAAGTGAGCTTAAAAGCTCACTTTCTGTATCAGCTGGTTTCAAAAGCTTTTAGAAAGCTTATTTCTAGGTTTCAGCTTAAGATTGTTTTATTGAAATAGCTTTAAAAAGTGTCATCTTTAAGTTTTAGCTTTTAGTTTTCAAAAATAAAAAAAAAAGCAAAAAAGGTGTTAGCCAACCTCGAACCCACGACCTCACCCATATAATACACACGTCTTACCAATATGCTACAATAGCTCATACATCCTCTTCTCTCCACATTTAATACTAGTACACATTTTCATTTTATTCTTTAATAATAAGCCGTAGCTTATTATAGCTTATTTAGGACTTATTTGTCAAGCTATTTTCTTCTTTTTATTTTTCCTTTAATCTTTGTAAGGTTTAGTAATTTCCCTGAATTTTTCACATTTTTCCATTAAGGAGATTATTTTTAATCATTTTTCTTAGGATTTAATTTTCGAAAAATCATAAAAAATAGAAAAAAGGTTTTATAAAAATACAAATTTTAGTTTTTAGCATTAGATTAAATACTTTTAGGTTTACATTCAGAAAAATCATTTTCAGCACTTTTAGATTTTAATTTTCATTTTTGAGCTTTCACTTTTAACTTTAAAAATAGGATTTTAATTTTAAGAATAGTTAAGAATATTTTTCTTAGTGTTTATAATATTTTAGACTTTTCTAAGTTTAAAAATCATTTTTCTTAATTTTTAGGACTTAATTTGCTATTTTTAGGATTTAATTAGATTAAAATAGTTTTTAATTCATAATAAATTCAAAAATAATCAAAAAAATATTTTTCTTTTTCTTAAAATTTTCTTTTGACTTATTCTAGGTTTAGAAATTTAGTTTGCATTCTTAAGAGTTATTTTTGCTTAATTTGCTTTATTGTCGCGTTTTATTTGCTCCCGTTAATTGCTTAGTGTTTAAGTGTTTTTAATTGCTAGTTTTTAATTGTTTCTTTTAATTGGTAGATATAGATAATCGAATCAAACTTTACATCCCATTCAAATCATTGTCCAAGCATCAAACGTAGTCTCAATTTCACAAGTCGTTGGGGAAACGACCCGGGAAATCATACTTCCCGGTTAATATACATATTATATTATATTATATATATTTGGTAAAATTTCCTTTTTACCTTTGTCCTCAAGGGTAAATTGGGAATTTTTCCTTAGTATTATATATTTTTATATTATTTTATGCGTATCAGTCCCTATACTTAAAAAAAAGAATATTTACCATTTACACCCCTAAGTTTTCATGTTGCTACGTTTAGTCCGTCTATTTTACAAAAAAATACATTTTAGGTTCTTATGAGTTCCAAACAATAACTTAAGTTAAGGAATGTTAAAAACAGTCCCTTAAAAACAAAAACAGATTTGCCAGTTTATACCCTCAAGTTTCTATTTTTACACATTTAGTCCCCTAACTTGCAAAAGTTGCATTTTAGTCCAATTAAGATAAAAGAAGTGACAAAAGCCTTCTTTAGCCTTGCATAAGCTATATAAACTGTTTGGCTTAATAATAAGCTCAGATGAGCTTATTCGAGTCTGTTAGGCCCGTGGCCCTTTAACTCTAACCCAAAAGTTTACTTTTGGCCCATTAAGGGTTTCCAACTATTATAGTTTATGATTTTTGCCTCAAAGAAGTGTTTCAAACTTAGATAAGCTGTTTCACCATATTGGCTTATCCCATAAGCCAATAAGCCACGGTAATGGGCTTTTAGGCCCATTAAGGACCCGGTAAGGGTTTTGAGGGTGTAGGCTTATCCAACATAGGCCTATAAGCATTTAGGGTATTCAATAAGCCCATAGGTTCTGCCTTAGCTTATAAATAAGCTACTGGCCCACATAAGCACTCATCATTGGGCTGTTGATCCCGATAGTGGCTCGTTAAATCCACTAGTGTTACGTTAGGGTTTCTTTTGCAACTTGTTTAGCATGTTAAGCTTCCTTGTCCTAAGTTTAAGAAACTTGATGGAGCTACACCCATCCCATATGAGTCTTATAATGATACTTAGCAAACTGATTAACAATATGCTAGCAGTACTAACTCTGCTAGTAGTACTAACTCTGCTAGCAGTACTAACTCTGCTAGCAGTACTAACTCAGCTAGCAGTACTAACTTTTGCTAGCAGTACTAACTTCTTAAGCATGGCAATATTAACTTCTAACTTAGCTCGTATCATACAACCCATTAGTGAGTTAACAAATTCGTTAGAGTTTGTTTAAGCTCATGTTGGACACAAGACGCGGCTATGGTCTTGCTAACTTATTTCGACATATCCCAAACAACCCTAGTTCGCATATACTATAGTGTACACATCCTTTATTGAGCAAGACGAGTTGTTAAGTATTATGATACGTGACATGAAAGTGTTTCCATTTCCAAACGAGTTATCAAACCTCTCGGCTAAATATTTTATGTGTGCATGTCATGTTTAAACATTCATGCTTATACCAAAGATCTTTGTTACATGCCTTAAGTGCTTAGATGAGTTAAGTAGGAAGAGTATAAGTGTGAGTAGAGTAGCTTTAAGGTTTCAATAGTTTTAGCCGTAAAATAGATTTTAAGTAAAAATTGGTTTATACAGTTTTAGATAAGTAGTGTTTGGATTAAGGCATTGTTGACCTTTAGAGTCAACATAAACCTGTCAAAGTAATTTACATAGTTGAGTTTGATAAAGAGTTCAAGTTTTAAATAGGTTTTGGAACTTAAGTTTGTAGATTTTCAAAAGTTAAAGCTTAATAAGCTTGTGTTAGCACCAGGGCAGTTTTAGAGTGCAAAGTGGTTTTAGAATTTAGTGTCTCACAGCATTCCATTGTTCAAGTTTGGTTAATATAGGTTAGTAGCACTTAGTAAGTAGGTTAAAGATGTACTCACGTTTAGATTTTTAGACTGCACAAAAGAATTGCAAGTACATCTAGCAAGGCTGTAGTAACTCAGTTACTACTTGTGTTGCTATCTCTTTTTAGTCTCTTTTTAACTCTTTTAATTTAGGAGTTAGAAATTAAGTTTAAGCACCTTATTAGGACTCTATTAGTTCTTTATAATTCATCTTTTAACTTTCATTCATAAGCTTTAGATTAGCTTAAATGTACCTGCAAAAGTAGTATAGCAGCACTTTAGATTTCTAGCTTATATTCTTTTTGATTTCTTATTTCTAGTTGTTACTTTAAAAAGCCTTTTATCTAGGTTAGTTCAATAATCATAGGAGAGCTTATTTGCAAAATTTCATTTTCTAGAATTTAGTAATAAGCTAGTTAGCTTATTAAGATTTACTTAATTTCAGTCAATAAGCTGAACATTCACTTTTCAATAACAAATTTCTTGTTATTCTTGTTCCCTTGTAGCTTATCTCTTGTTAGAAATCTATAGTACACATCTTAGACTTCATTTAGCTTCTTGTGGTTTTCATTTTCATTAAGAAATAAGCAAGAAATAAGCCAAAGACTAGAAAAGATAGGAAAAGCTTAGTTTCTGTAGAACAGTATTAGAAGCTAATTTTCTAGCTTATTCAGTTGTTAAAAGTTCAAGGTGTTTTTATTAAAGTTGTAGAGTAAAAGCTCAAGTTCATACTTTCATGTTTGATTTTTGCTTATTTTTCATCTTTTAAATAAGCAATAAATAAGCTATATCGTAAGGTTTGTTTGGTACATTTACAATTGTTAGAGGGTTTACCCGGTTTCATTTAATGTAAAATTAGATCGTTACCGCCTACCCTTTTTTTCTTTCTTTACATTTTCTACCCGTGTTCTTTTTGTATAATAAATATAAGATTTAATATTTTTTAATTTTGTTTTTTAAAATTGGGTTAGGTTTTTAAATTGGCAAAATTAGGGTTCAATTAGTTTATTAAAATGTGGGCATTTTTGTCCCATTTAAATTTCTGCACTTTTAATTAGATAATAACCATTTTTCTTAATTTTTCTAGTTAGTTTGTATTTCTAGAAATTAAAATAGTTTTTAGTTAATTTCTTTTTCTTAAATATTCATAGAAAATAGTAAACATAGGTTTGAAATTTTTTATTCTTTTTGTAAAAAAAAATTTTCATTCTAGTATTTTTGAAAAATAAAAATAGAATTTTAGTGTTAATTTTTAGAAAAAGTGTATTTTTAATAATTCATTTTTCTTTAGAAATTCATAAAAAATTCAAAAATAGTTAAAAAATTCTAATTCTTTTTCCTAAAATTTTCTTTTTAAATTTGTGATTTTTAGGTATAAAATTTGTTAATAGAAGTGCTTTAGATTTTAAATTCTAGTTTTAGCTCACGTTTTTAATTCACGTTTGTTAATTTTTCGTATTAGTTAAACGTTTTTAATTGTTTAATTGTTTCTATAGTTTAATTGTGCTATTAAATTTGTAGTGTAATTCAAAATTCAAAAATCCTTTATCAATTCTTGACTCGAATCCGAATTATTCACGAATCTCAATTCACGACTTCGTTGGGAAACGACCCGAGAAGAAATACTTCCCGGTTAAAAATATATGTATTGTGTTTTCTTAAGTGAGATTTTATCCTTTTATTTCTCTTGTTTGAGAAGTAATTTGGAAAGAATTTTCACGGGATTAATACTATATATATATAAATTTGACTAGTGCTTATACACGCATACCAAATTTTGGCGCCGCTGCCGGGGAAGACGTGAACGATTTTTGAGGATATTCGTTGAAGTAGAGTTTTGAAGACCCTTCCTTCTTGGAAGTTACTTTGCTATTTTTGTCTATATAAAAATACAAAAACATTCATTAATTCGATTCCTATCGAATTAGTTAAAATAAAAAAAACAAATAAAATAAACAAATTTGGATACTAGCTATCCATCTTAAACCATTCCAATAAACAACAAAACAAATCGTGAGTTACTTGCGAGGTACGACGGACCTTTGAGTTTACAAACTATAAGGTGAGTTTAAGGAAAAGTGATAGCTACTTACTAAGAGTAATTGCGTCTCGCTAAGATTTTTCCCCGCTCACTTTGTGCGTTATCTTGGAAGACTTATCGTGAAGTTGTATATACGGTTACCAAAAATATCATTTTTGTTGTCATTTTTAATAAATATACTAAAAAATTGTAAATTTCCTAAAATTAATCTTCTTTATCTCAAATTCTTCTTTTTTCTATTTTCAATAGTGCATGCGCATCGTTCTTCTTGAATACACAATTCCGAGAGACGTAATCGGTCGACGTTCTCGACATACAACAAAGAAGCAATCCCTATGTTGATAAGTTTACGAACTTCAATGGCCGATGATCGGATCCTTATGGTCGAGCAACTTCAAGCTCCCACCGGGGGGGTGGTTTGAAAGTGCTATAGTTGTACCAATCATCAATGCTCAAAATTTTAAACTTAAATCCTCTCTAATTAATTCCTTGTTCAAAATCGAATTTTTTTCAGAGGAGGTAATGATGAGGAGACTCATGCTCATATTCGGTTCATTTTTGAGAGCCTTAACGAATAATCAAAGGTACCAGATGTATGCCTCAAAACTCCTCCACAAACTTCTTCTAATTTCCATTTGTCTCTTGAAGGTGTTGCCAAAAGTCGGCTTGAGAAAGATAACCCCGAATTCATATTCTTTCATGGATGACTTTGTGTCTAAGTTCATCAATTTTTTCTTTCCACCTTCTAAGATACCAATCTTCAGAATAAATTATGAATTTTCGACAAAATTGCTCAAGGTCTTTCTCCGATGCTTGGGAGCGTTCAAGGAACTTGCTACAGGGAAGTGTCCTCCATACGGGTTTCACTCATGCACCATATTAGTTTCATTCTTTAATTCGTTGAGCTATATTGATCAGATTCTCTTTAATTCCGCTGCCGGTGGCAATTTTCTCTACAAAAGTTACAACCAAAAGATTACAAATCATTAGCAGATAAGCAAGTAGATGTTCACGGGAACGCCGTGATGCGATGTGTGTACGAAAAAAAATTTTTTTTTTTTCTTTTTTTGCTCATCATCTTTTCTAATTCTTCATCATCTTAATTTTGAATTCCAATCAAAATGGCAGCGGCATTAGAGGATAAGATAACTTTGATTTTAGGATTGAAAATGAATGAGATGAAAAATTATGATGAAAGGCTCTTTGTGCTACTCGCGTTCGATTTTTAAAGCGGTGAAGGAAAGGTGTACTACTTGTGGTAGTAATCATAGTTTTAATGTGTGCCAATGGACTAGAGGAGGTATGAGTAACACGGTATTTCATGACAATTTTCAAAATTCCAACAAGCCGCTGCGGGTTGGTGGTTTTGTTCAAAAACTGGATATTCCGGGTATCTCCCTTCTAGTGTGGCTTTTCCACAAGACCACCGGGTTGTACTCAAGACAATTCCACAAGCTTCTAGACCTAACCAAGGATACAATGGGAACCAAGCGGTATGTATAATGGGACTAGGAATGTGAAAACTAAAACAATCAAGTTAACCCATGGAGCTAACTCGGCTTAACCAACAAGCTCACAAGCTTATCAAGCCACAGAGTACACAAGTTTCGGTTATATGCCTAGGTTCGAGCTTTACTCAAAAGCAAATGATGTTTCTTTGAATAAATTGCAAAAGATTTGAACGGGATTTCAAAAAGGAACAATCAAGATTTTCAAAATGAGCATAGGAATTTTCAATAAATATGATGCTTAAACATGTTTCAAAAGCAAATGGGAAATAACAATGCATCGGGTTCGGGAACTTTACCGAGTAATACTATTCCTAATCCTAGAAATGAAGTCAAGGCTATCACTACTAGGAGTGGTTTGGCCTATGATGGACCATTACCTCCTATGCCTCCTCCTTATGTCAATCCGGACAATGAGGATGGTAAGGAAACCGAGGTGACCAAGGATAAGGTGCTACCGAGCACCAAAGACATCCAGCCTCCGGTTATCCAAAAATCTCATGATCCGGTTAAGCCGGTTAGTAGTCCAATTTCTCCTGAGCCTTCTTCTGCTCAAGTTAATAATTCTCCACCTTCAAAAGAACCTTCTAAAGAGACCCACCTTCCATATCCTCAAAGGATGAAAGCTCAAAAACAAAAGGAGAAAAATGATATGCAGCTTCATAAGTTTCTAGAGATGTTTCAAAAGCTGCATTTCAACATAAGTTTAGCTGAAGCTTTAGTTCTCATGCCAAAGTATACTCAAATGATGAAAGCTCTTCTTTTACCAAAGAAAAACTTTTAGAAGCAGCTAACACACCTTTGACCGAGAATTGTTCGGCGGTGATCATGAAGAAACTTCCTGAGAAGTTGGGTGATCCCGGCCGTTTCCTTATCCCATGTGACTTTACCAAGATGAGTAAATGTATGGCCCTAGCTGACTTAGGGGCCAGCATTAATCTCATGCCATTAGGGATTTATCAAAAGCTTAAGCTACCTGAGCTTGTCACAACCAAGATGACCCTCGAGCTTGCCAATGGTTCATTAGCCATTCCAACCGGCATAGCAGAGGATGTACTTGTAAAGGTTGGACATTTTTCCTTTCCCGCTGACTTCGTGGTAGTTGATTATGAGGTCAACTACCGAGTACCTTTGATACTTGGTAGGCCTTTCTTAAGGACCGCACGGGTCTTAATTGACGTCTACGGGGAAGAGCTAGTGATAAGGGATGGTATGGAAAGGATAGTTTTTAAACCGGACGGTCGTCAAGACAAAGAGTCAATCCACATGATGGACATTTATGATGACCGGTTCAAAGATGTTTGTGAACCTGAGAGTAATGATTCTTCTTCTCCCACATCTACTATTGTTGAAGAGTTTGACTCTCTTGTGGGAGAAATTATCAAACAAAAGGAAGAAGTTAAGAAAATATCTGACCCAGTTGCTAGAAGAAGGGCTTGTTTTACATCGAATTTAAAGAATTTTAGAATCATTCACCAAGGAAGAGTTATTCATTCACCTCAAATTGCTTCCGTAGGTGCAATTTCACACATCTTTCCAAACAATAATCTTGAGGACTCTTTCAAAATGGGGGATGAGGATCTTAACTTTATTCCAAACAAGGAATTAGACAAAGAAGATCTCATTCCAATCCCAAGAGAGTCCAAAATTGGAAAAGAGTGTGATTTTCCTCTTTGTGATGATTTTCAAAGTTTCAAGACTTTTTCAAACCCTCTCTTTGAGAAAAAAGATGATTTTCCCTCTAGAAATGACGAGTCAATTCTTAAGGAGGAGGTTCATAAGGAAACTCTTAAGAGTTATTTGAACCCTCTTTTTGAAGACGACGAGGAAATCATTTCTATTGAGGTATCTAGACAAATTTCTCCGAAAGTTAATTCTGAACCCTCAATTGAGTCTCTACCAAAAGATGACTTTGATAATGATGATGATCTCTTTGAGATGGATTCTAACAATGATGAGTGGAAAAGAATTTTGTATGGAGAGGATTTTGAGAGAATGGATTCTGATAGTGATAAAACCAAAGATTTTGACAAATCAAGTTCAAATGTTTTTAAGAGTTTAAGTGATGAATTTGAACCCAGTGGTTCAAGTTATGTTGAAGGAAATGATTTGGATTTTCATGTAAGTGATGTTTTATTCTCAACAATCAATGAGGATAAAGTTTTCAACCCGGGTATCCTAGTTGATAAGAACTCTAAAGTTCATGAGCCAAATGTTTTACCCACCCTGCCCACCCGTTCTTCTGAAATGATGTTAGACTTTGACCTTGAAAATTTTCAAGTTGAGCCTAAAAATGATATTTTTGACCCTAATGCATAGTTTTTGATCCGGGTATTTTTGATAATGTGCTTACGAGGAAGAGTTCTTTAACTCTTGATGTTTTTGACCCACTCCACCCACCCTTAATAGACTTTCATGTTACCAAAGCATTGTCCGGGTTCACATTTTCTCTCTTGAAACTATTTTCTAAAAAGTTTTTTGAACCCGGGAACAAAAATGCTACGGTATATCTTTTATACCTAGTTTGGGGAAGGATCCGTCCTTCGGAATTTCTTCACCCTCACTTTTATCCTCCATAATGAACCTAGTTTGTGATGGTGAGTCCCACACCCCCCCCCCCCCCCCCCCCCCCCCCCCCCCCCCCCCCCCCCCCCCCCCCCCCCCCCCAAGCTTAGGTGACTCATTAATAAACAAGCGCTTCGTGGGAGGCACCCCATGCTTATCCTTTTTATCTTCTTTTTATTTTTCTTTGCTTCCCCAAGGACAAAGAAATTCGGGGACGAGTATAGCTTGTACTCGGTAAATAAAAACTAAGCCGTTTAAAGTTGTTTTTTGAGCTAACAATGAAAATGATGAAAGGAGGCTTGTTCTTTTTCGTTCTTGTTGGTTGTTTTTGCTTGTTTATCTAGGTTTTCCGAATTTGGGAAGGATATATGGTTAATATTGTGGTAAGAAACAAAAGCAGTGCCCACAATTTTCATTGATGGTCTCCAATCTTCTCTTCATAAAGTAGGAAATCTTCTATCCTTGTCTTTATCGAACTAACATCTATTCTTTTGGCATGACTTTAGAATTTTTGTTGAGATTCCTTTTGACCCTTATTTTTAAACTTTGAGGACAAAGTTTCATTTTAGTTTGGGGAGGATTATCTTTTCGATTATTGCTATTGCACCTCACCAAATTGTTTGAATCTTTTTGAATTCCTTTTTGTGAAAAAAGTGGAAAATTTTAAATTTTTGCTTACAAGAGAAGCTCAAAAGAAGCTTAGTTTGGGGAAGAAACACCACTTTTTGGTAATCCGTTGGTGAGAAATAGGAGTTAATTTTGACTTGACCGGGTGAAAATGCCCTAGCTAGTTCTTTAACCTACCTTTTGTGGGGCTAAGCTTTCACAAATCCTATTGCTTTGGATTTTAAAAATGTGAAGAACAAGAAATGATAGCGTTTAATATAAGTTTTCTATGTTTAAGCGAGATTCGTCTTTAATCTCATATAAATAACTTGTGGACTTTTTCTCCCTTTCCCCATTTGGACCTTGACTTCATACTCGGTTTAATTTAACTAAGTCAATCAATGTCCTAGAAAAAGCCTCACATCTCATTTGTAAGTAAGAATGTTTGTTCAAATTAAGTACTTGGTTTTCTAAAAGGTCATTTTCTCTCATTTCGTAAGCTACCTAATAATTGCCAAAGTGCAAGAATAAATAATGCCAATGATAGCATATGAGGTAAACTTGCCAAAAGATGCTATGTGAAGCCTAATTGCTTATGTGTAAATGCAAAATGAATTGTCGAAGAGTTGTTGATGCGTCTCTACATCGGGAGCGAGGCCTAGGTGAGTATTTTCGAACCTCTAAGGCAACACACGGTGTTGTCGCGGATATCCTACTCACTAACCATGAGGTGGTGTTATCGAACTCAAGACAACATTCCAAGAGTTAATTTATTATTGGTGAGTTGTAGAGAAGAAAAGATAAGAAAGATAAAAATCAAAATGGTTAAAATTTCCTTTTCTTAGAACGAACGTATCATTTTGGCCTTTCATTTTGGTGTGTGTGTGTGTGTCTTGAATTAGGCAATCAATCATGGTTCAAATGTGATCGAATGGTCGATTAAACCGGTATCCCTTAATTTATTCATATCATTGCGGGAGTTCAAAGGTTCACAAGGTCTTATGAGTATGAGTGCCATGAACATTTAAATATTTATTAATGACAATGAGATTTGTGTATAGCTTTTGCTTCAGATCTTAGTGATAAAGTCAAGGATGACAAAATTAATACCCTTGGGCCATTTTTCTACACTATTCATATAACAAAAGCCCAAAATAAAGCCCATTTCCTGTCTTGAAAAGTACAAGGGCCAAGAGTGTAAAGTTTCAAAGTTATTTTATACTACACTTTGGAAGGAAGAAACAAAGGGGCCACTTTTGCCATTATCTCAAAGTTTTCAAACCACACGCGGGCTTAATTCCTCCTAACCACCCTATAACCGATTTTCCCGCCAAAACCTGAATAAACCCAAACCTCTCCAACTCTTTCCCGTCTTGCTTAACCACAACCCCACCTCGTATTTACCCTCCTCCACATCATTTTGTACATGTGGCAGATTCCCATTAGTCCGAACACATCACCATTCATCATTAACGGCTTAGATTCAAGTTTACAAAGATCAATGGCTAGGAATAATTGAGTGTCTCATCTTCTCTTCATCCTCAGCTATAAATAAGAGCTTATATTTTAGTTTTGAAGGAGTTAGTTAGTTTTTAGAAAGTTCAATTTTCTTTGTATTTTTCTCTTTTCATGTACTGTTCAATTTTCAAATTAAGTTTTTTTTAAATCTTTCAATTTCAGTTTTACTTACTAGTTACTATCTTGTATTTCCTTTCTAAGCAATAAAGCTAGTTGAGTTTTGTTTGTTTTCAAGTATTCATGTTATAAGCTGTTTTTAGCCATTAAGCTTGTAATAAGCTCATTTTAGCTTATTTTGTTTTCTCTAGTTCTAAAGTAGTTCAAATTTTATAAAAAGTCTTTTGAATACTGTTTTTTGTCTATTTTAGTTCAAAAATTGTTCATTTGAATTCATATTGATCAAGTTTAGAAGCATTGAAGGAGTAATAAGCTCAAAAGAAGCTTATTGAGCTTATAGCTCATTGGTTTAGAGGCTAAGGTAGCCATTAGGTTTATGTTGTAAAGCCACTCATTCAGATAGAGTGGCTAAGGTTAGAGACTTCAATTCATAGGTTTCATTTTCTATATCTAATTTTAGTATTAGAAGCTTATTTTAGTAGCTTATTGCCTTGTTTCTTTTGTGTGATTAAACATGTTCAAAATTGTTTAGTTAGTTTAGATATTCAAATATTTTCAGCTGTTATAGTTAGAATTCATTAAAATACCACATTTTTGAATTCTGTCATAATAAGTAAGTAGCTAGCTGATAAACTAGCTTAATCTTCTTAATAAGTTTTAGTTTTTAGTGCTTAATTAGCTTAATTAGGTGAGTTTAAGTCTGAGTAGCTATAAGGTTTTAGCATTTTTAGTCTTAAAGTAGATTTTAGATAGAATTTAGTTTGGGCAGGATGAGTTAACTAGTGTTTGGGTTAAGCAGTTTTTGACCTTTAAAGTCAACATGATTTTGTCAAAACATTTCACATAGTTGAGTATTCCAAAGTGCTCAAGTTGTAAAGAAGTTTTGAACCTTAGTTTGTGAAATTTCTAAATTTAGAGCTTAAAAAGTCTCTACTAGCACCAGGGCAGTTTATAGTGTTAAGTAATTTTAGATTTAAGAGATTTATAGCATTCTAGTGTTCAAGTGTGGTTAATGTAGACTTGAGGATACATGTAGTGAGTTAGAGGTTCTAGAGATTCTATTCTAGATAAATTGTCCATGCATATGAGTAATTTTACCAAACACTTCAGCATATACCGTTTAAACTTAGTTTAAATGTTTGATGTTATTTCTTTTTAGCCACTTTTTAGTTATTCTTGAAGCTTAGGAAGATGATTTTAGTATAAAGTACCTTAATAGTACTCCATTAGCTTAATATAGATAATCTCTTAATTTTCATTTTTAAGCTTTTAGATTAGCTTATATCTTCTTGCAAAAGTGGTATAGTAGCAGCTGAGACTTTTAGCTTATTTTCTTTTGATTTCTAAGTTCTAGTTGATTTTACCAAAAACCTTTTATCTAGGTTTATTCAAGGTTCATAGGATAGCTTATTTCTAAAAATTTAGCTTCTAGGAATTAGAAATAAGCTAGTTATCTTATTAAGATTAGTTTAATTTCAGTAATAAGCTTAAACTTTAGCTTTTCAAGATCAAATTTCTCGTTATTCTTGTTCACTTGTAGCTTAATTCTTTTTAGACATTCCTAGTACACATCTTAAGTTTCATTTAGCATCTTTTAGTTTTAAATTTCATTAAGTAATAAGCTAGGAATAAGCAATAGTTTAGATAAGCTAGAATTTTAAAGATAAACCTTAGTTTCTGTTGTACAGATTAAAAAGCTTAATTTTTAGCTTATCTAGTGGATAAAAGTTCATAGTGCTTTTATTAAAGTTGTTGTGTATAAGCTCAAGTACAATTTTGTAGTTTTAAGTTTTTGCTAAATTTCATTTTTTAGATAAGCCAAAAAATTAGCCAATTCGTTTAGTTATTAGGGTTGTTTGTACTTTTTCAATAGGTTAAGGGTTTCCCGTTTTCAATATAGTGTAAATTCTAGTTAGTTACTCCGCCTACCCTTTACTTTCTTTATTTTCACTTTCTACCCTGTCTTTTTAGTAATAATAAAATAGTTTTTATAATTTTGAAATTAGTTTAAGCAAAATTAGGGTTTAGGTTTTATTGGCAAATTGAGTTCAATTGCTTTATAAAAATTTGGGCATTTAATAACCATTGAGTTTCTGCACATTTTAGTTTGTTAAAAACATTTTTCTTTATTTTTTTTTATCCAGTTTAAACTTGTATATTCTAGAAATTAAATTAGGTTTTAAGTAATTTCTTTTTCTTAATAAATTCATGGAAAATAGAAATGTTTGGAAAAATCTAATTCTTTTTGTGATAATTTTCTTTTTAATTCTAGTATTTTTGAAAAATAAAAATAAAATTTTAGTGTTAATTTTAGAAAAGTATTTTTAGTAATTTCAATTTTCTTTAAAAAAATTCATAACCAAAATTCAAAAATAGTTAAAAATTCTATTCTTTTTCCTAAAATTTTATTTTTACATTTGTGATGTTTAGGTATAACATTTGTTAAAAGTAGTACCTTAGATTTTTAAATTTCGTTTTTAGCTCAGTTTTTAATTCACATTGGAATTTTTAGTATTAGTTAAACGTTTTTAATTCTTTAATTGTTCTTAGTTTAATTGTGCCATTATATTCGTAGTGTAATTCAAAATTCAAAAAAAAATCCTTTATACATTCTTGACTCGAATCCGAATTATTCCCGAAACTCAATTCACGACTTCGTTGGGATACGACCCGAGAAGAAATACTTCCCGTTTAAAAATATACGTATTGTGTTTTCTTTAGTGAGATTTTATCCTTTTATTTCTCTTGTTTGATGAGTAATTTGGAAAGAATTGTCACGGGATTAATACTATATATATATATATATATAAATTTGACTAGTGCTTACAAACGCATACCAAATTTTGGCGCCGCTGCCGGGGAAGACGTGTACTTTTTGTTTTAAAATTTGTTTTTTCTTACATTCAACTCGATTTTTGAGGATATACGTTGAAGTAGAGTTTTGGAAGATCCTTCCTTTTTGGAAAGTTACTTTGCTATTTTTTGTAATAAAAAAATACAAAACGATCTAATTGATTCCTTTCGAATTAATATAAAAAATTAAAAATAAAAAAAAAATTAAAAATTAAACCAAATTTGGATACTAGTATCCATTAAACATACCAAATAAACAACAAAATTAATCGTGCGTTACTTGCGATGGTACGACGGCTTCAAGTTTACAAACTATAAGGTGAGTTTAAAGGAAAGGAATAGCTACTTGCTAAGAAGTCTTTGCGGCTCGCTAAGCCTTTCGCTCATTTGTGCGTATAATTTGGAGACTTATCGTGTGACTTTGTAGTTAACGGTTACCAAAAATATTTTCTTTTTGTTTTCCTTCCTAATTACCAATAACTAACAAACTATCCCGTAACATAAATTTCCCCCAAAATAAAATTTTTATCTCAAATTCTTCTTTGTATTTATTTTCAACTAGTGCATGCGCACTCGTTCTTCCTTGGGATACACAATTCCAAGAAAGACGTAATCGCGACATTCTCGACAACACAAGATGCAATCCCTATTGTTGATAAATTACGATTCAATATGGCCGTATGATCGATTGGCGAGCAACTTCAAGCTCCCACCGGGGGGTTTGAAAGTGCTATAGTTGTACCACCCATCAATGCTCAAAACTTTGAACTTAAATCCTCTCTCATTAATCTGGTTCAAAATCAAATTTTTCGAGGAGGTAATGATGAGGAGCCTCATGCTCACATTCGTCATTTTGAGAGCATAACCAATAATCAAAGGTACCCGGTTTGTTCAAACACACCATCAAAACTTCTTCTCTTTTCCATTTTCTCTTGATGGTGGTTTGCCAAACGTGGTTGACAAAGAACCCCCGAATTCTATTCTTACATGGGATGACTTAGTTGTTCTAAGTTCAATCAACTTTTTACTTCACATTCTAAGACTACCAATCTTCGGAATGAAATAACGAATTTTCGACAACAAATTGCTCAAGAATCTTTCTCCGAAGCTTGGGAACGTTTCAAGGAACTTCTAAGGAAGTGTCCTCATCACGGGTTTTCGCTCATGCACCAATTAGACACATTCTATAATTCGTTGAGCTATAATGATCAAGATTCTCTTAATTCCGCTGCCGGTGGCAATTTTCTCTACAAAAGTCCAACCGAAGGACTACAAATCATAGAGAATAAAGCCAAAGTTAGATGTTCACGGAACGCCGTGATGCGAGTGAGTACGAATGCTCCTCCATCTTCTTCTACTTCTTCATCATCTAACTTCGAATTCCAACAATGGCTAGCAACAATAGAGGATAAGTGACTTTGCTTTTTAGGAATGAAATGAATGAGATGAAAAATATGATGAAAGCTCTTGTGCCTACTCGTGTTAACGATTTAAAGCTGGTGGAGGGAAAGGTGTACTACTTGTGGTAGTAATCATAGTTATAATGTGTGCCCAATGAATAGAGGAGCTTATGACTATCCGGTCTATCATGACAATTTTCAACAATTCCAACAAGCCGCTGCGGTTGGTGGTTTTGTTCAAGGGTTTCGGTATCCTCTTCAGTGTGGCTTCTTCACATGACCACCCGGGCTTTTACTCAAACCAATCCCCCAAGCTTCTAGACCTAACCAAGGATACAATGGGAACCAAGGGTATAATGGGACTAGGAATGTGAACCAAACCAATCAAGTTAACCATGGAGCTAACTTGGGGCTTAACCAACAAGCTCAAGCTTATCAAACCCCAGTTGCTCAAGTACCGGTTACTTATTCAAGGTTCGAGGCCTACACAAAAGCTATGATGCCAATGACCTATTTGCAAAAAGAACTTAAATGATTTGTAAAAGAGAGCAACAAGATTTCAAAATGAGCAAAGATATTTTCAAAATATGATGCCTTAAACATGTTCAAAAGAAATGGGAAATAACTATGCATCGGGTTCAGGAAATTTAACGCTGTTAATACTATTCCTACCCCCCCCCCCTTAGAAGTGAAGTCAAGGCTATCACTACTAGGAGTGGTTTGGCCTATGATGGACCATTACCTCCTATGCCTCCTCCTTATGTCAATCCGGACAATGAGGATGGTAAGAAAACCAAGGTGACCAAGGATAAGGTGCTACTGAGCACCAAAGACATCCAGCCTCTGGTTAACCAAAAATCTCATGATCCGGTTAAGCCGGTTAGCAGTCCAATTTCTCCTGAGCTTTTCTTTGCTAAGTTTGATAATTCTTACCTTCAAAAGAACTTTCTAAACAGACCCACCTTCCATATCCTCAAAGGATGAAAGCTCAAAAACAAAAGGAGAAAAATGATATGCAGCTTCATAAGTTTCTAGAGATGTTTCAAAAGCTGCATTTCAACATAAGTTTAGCTGAAGCTTTAGTTCTCATGCCAAAGTATACTCAAATGATGAAAGCTCTTCTTTCTAACAAAGAAAAACTTTTAGAAATAGCTAACACACCTTTAACGAGAATTGTTGGCGGTGATCATGATGAAAACGTCCTGAGAAGTTGGTGTTCCCGGCTGTTGTCCTTATCCCATGTGACTTACCAAGATGTGTAAATGTATGCCCTAGCTGACTTACGGGGCCAGCTTATTAAATTCTGCCATTAGGGATTTATCAAAATAATAAGGGGGGGCCTCTAAAAAAGTACCTGAGGCTTGTCACAACCAAGATGGGACCCTTCGAGCTTGACAATGGTTCATTAGCCATTCCAACCGGCATAGCAGAGGCTTGTACTTGTAAAGGTTGGAATTTTTCTTTCCCTCTGACTTCGTGGTAGTCGTTTTTGAGGTTCAACTACCGAGTACCTCCTTTTATACTTGGTAGGCTTTCTTTAGGGACCGCCTGGTATTAATTGACGTTCTCGGGGAAAAGAGCTTAGTGTATAAGGGATGGTTTGGATAAGGATAGTTTTTAACCGGCACGGTCATCAAGTCAAAGAGTCAATCCACATGATGGACATTATGATGTCCGGGTTCAAAGATGTTTGTGAACCTAAGGTATGATTCTTCTTCTCCCACATCTACTATTGTTGAAGAGTTTGACTCTCTTGTGGGAGAAATTATCAAACAAAAGGAAGAAGTTAAGAAAATATCTGACCCAGTTGCTAGAAGAAGGGCTTGTTTTACACCGAATTTAAAGAATTTTAGAATCATTCACCAAGGAAGAGTTATTCATTCACCTCAAATTGCTTCCGTAGGTGCAATTTCACACATCTTTCCAAATAATAATCTTGAGGACTCTTTCAAAATGGGGGATGAGGATCTTAACTTTATTCCAAACAAGGAATTAGACAAAGAAGATCTCATTCCAATCCCAAGAGAGTCCAAAATTGGAAAAGAGTGTGATTTTCCTCTTTGTGATGATTTTCAAAGTTTCAAGACTTTTTCAAACCCTCTCTTTGAGAAAAAAGATGATTTTCCCTAGAAATGACGACATCAATTCTTATGGAGGAGGTTCCTAAGGGGAAAACTCTAAGCGTTATTTGAACCCTCTTTTTGAAGACGACGAGGAAGGAAAATATTTCTATTTGAGGTATTAGACAAATTTCTCCGAAAGTTAATTCTGAACCCTCAATTGAGTCTCTACCAAAAGATGACTTTGGATAATGATGAATGATCTCTTTGAGATGGGATTTAACAATGATGAGTGGAAAGAATTTTGTATGGAGAGGCTTTTGAGAGAAATGGATTCTGATAGTGATAAAACAAATGATTTTGACAAATCAGTTCAAGTGTTTTTTAAGAGCCTAAAGTGATGCATTGAAACCCAGTGGTTCAAAGTTATGTTGAAGAAATCGATTTGGTTTGTAATGAGGATTTCATGTAAGTGATGCCTTTTTTCAACAATCATGAGGATAAATTTTTCAACCGGGTATCCTAGTTGATAAGAACTCTAAAGTCATGAGCCCAAATGTTATACCCACCCTGGCCCACCCGTTCTTCTGAAATGATGTTAGGATTTGGACGTGAACAATTTTCAAGTTTGAGAGCCTAAGAATGATATTTTGAACCCTAAGGTCTTAGTTTTTGATCCGGGTATTTTTGATAATGTGCTTACAAGGAAGAGTTCTTTAACTCTTAAGATTTTTGACCCACCCTCAATTGTCTCACCTTTCATCCGTACTAATTCTCTAGTTTGGGGAGGTTTCCACCTCTTGGAATTTCTTCATTCTCACTATTATCCTCCATAATGAACCTTGTTGGAATATGAGTCAAGCTAGGGGACTCGTTAATAAACAAGCGCTTCGTGGGAGGCACCCCATGCTTATCTTTTTATCTTCTTTCTATTTTTTCTTTGCTTCCCCAAGGACAAATCAATTCGGGGATGAGTATAGCTTATACTTGGTTAACAAAAACTAAGCCGTTTTAAGTCGTTTTTGAGCTAACAATGAAAATGATAAGAGGAGGTGTTAAGATCGATTAAGCCCATCTAGGATAATAACAATGATTGATAACACGCAACGGAATAATAAAGAACACAATCATTGTTATGAACAAGGTTTTCTTTATTCATAAACTAATAAACTATTCTACTATTCGACTTTAATCAGTCGACTATGCTATCTAGATAACTAACTATTACACAAACAAATAAGCTAACTATTAGACTCTCATTGGAGAGATCTAACTATAATGGATGTCAAACTACATTCCTTAGACCTCCTTTTATAGTAATAGGAGTCATTGGTTTACATGGAAACTTAATATATGATAATAATTGATAAAATTTATTATCTTTGACCATTAATTATCTTTGACCCATTAATTATTTTGACCAATTTAGATTATCTTTGCCCAATTAATTATCTTTGACCAAGTAATCTATTTTGACCAGTCTTTCAATTCTTGTCTTTGTAGTATTCTTTGACTACAACTTTGGTCCTTTAGTTTCCATTTTGTTTTCATTCAGTGTTTTATCTTTTCACTCAAAATATAATTCCCAAACAGTCTTCCCTTGTTGAAATGACAAAACTCAATAAGCAACAAAAACTTCCCCTGTAGTTTAATATACGAAGAAACGAAACCTCTCCCCTTTTTTGTTATAATCAAGTAGGGTCTTCAAGTAGATATGTAACCTACAGATGGTTAAAATTTAATCAATAAGTCCACCTGAAAGTAATGCTAACCATCTCTTGAATCTCGACTCAGTAGGCTTATGTAGTGATCATGATGAAGAAAACAAAGTATAACGAATTTTAATGAAGAAGTAGTATCTCCCAAAACTGGTGTCTTATATCTTGTTACTATCCACGAGTTGAACTCATACCCTAATGTATAAGCAGGCACACCTCACACACCCCACTACTCTACACCGCTATCTCTCTTAGAACAAAAATCCTATTCTCTATTAAAATGGGGGGGGGAGGGGGGACACTGAGCACAATAACGTAACTCTTCAAAGTGATAGCCGAATGTGAGCATTGAGCACTTAAGAAAAATCAAATTCCTAGATCTTTGCAAAGCCTCTTCATCACCAACAAAACAAACAAGTTTCTCCGCTAAAAGGTATCTGATAAGAACAAGATTGTGAAACTCAACTACAACATCAAATAAGCAATATTCAATTTTCTTCATAATCACCTCTTTAATAAATCTAAAATGAGCCATAAATCAATAAGAATAAACTGTTGTGAATAACAGTTCCATCCGAGATCCAAAACCATCATCATAAATCAATTATACCAAGAAACCCTTGAATAATAACAATACTTGAAGATCGTATTGCATACCAAAAAGATAGAGAGGACGATCATAAAGATTGTTATAGCAATTTAACTCCAAAACCCCATAAAACTTTTACCACAAATCGGTTTCTTAAAATTTAGGGTTTTAGGGTTTCTTCAAAAACCTTGTAATCCTAGATCGAGAGCCACCAGGCTCTGATACCACATGTTAAGATCGATTAAGCCCATCTAGGATAATAACAATGATTGATAACACGTAACGGAATAATAAAGAACACAATCATTGTTATGAACAAGGTTTTCTTTATTCATAAACTAATAAACTATTCTACTATTCGACTTTAATCAGTCGACTATGCTATCTAGATAACTAACTATTACACAAACAAATAAGCTAACTATTAGACTCTCATTGGAGAGATCTAACTATAATGGATGTCAAACTACATTCCTTAGACCTCCTTTTATAGTATAAGGAGTCAAGGTTTACATGGAAACTAATAATGATAATAATGATAAAATTAATTATCTTTGACCAATTAATTATCTTTGACCAATTCATTATCTTTGACCAAATTAATTATCTTTGACCAATTAATTATCTTTGACCAATTCATTATCTTTGACCAAGTCTTTCAATTCTTGTCTTTTGTAGTATTCTTTGACTACAACTTTGGTCCTTTATGTTTCCATCTTGTTTCATTCGTGTTTTGTCTTATCAACTCAAAATATAATTCCCAACAGGAGGCTTGTTCTCTTTCGTTCTTGTTGGTTGTTTGTGCTTGTTTGTCTAGGTTTTCCGGATTTTGGAGGATTCATGGTTCAAAATTGTGGAAGAACAAAGCAATGCCCACAATTTCCATTGATGGTCTCCAATCTTCTCTTCATAAAAGTGGGAAAAATCTTGTATCCTTGTCTTTATCGATAATAAATATATTTCTTTTGGCATGACTTAGAATTTTTGTTTAGATTCCTTTTGACCATATTTTTTTAAACATTGAGGACAATGTTTCATTTTAGTTTGGGGAAGGATATCTTCGATATTGACTTGCACTTCACGCAACCTTGTTTGAACCTTTTTGAATTACCTTTTTGTGAAAAAAGTGGAAAATTTTAAATTTTTGCTTATAAGAGAAGCTCAAAAGAAGCTTAGTTTTAGAAAAAACACCATTTTTTGGTAATCCGTTGGTGAGGGGGGTCTTTCCCTATCCCAGATCAACTGACCACAAAATAGGATGTTAATTTTGATTTTGGACCCGTTACTTGGTGGGAAGGTGGGTGGATGAAATGCCATCTAGTTCTTGTATTCTACCTTTTGTGGGGCTCTAAGCTTTTCACAAAACCTATTGCATTGGATTTCTACAAAATGTTGAAGAACAAGAGATGATGTAGTTAAATATAAGTGTATTGCTTAAGTAAGGTTTATTTGGGAAAACCTAAGCTTATATGAATGATTTGTTTCTTTTTACTCCACAAGCTCTTAACACATTAATCATACGTGCTGCTTTTTAATTAAACTAAGTAACCAATGTCTTTAGAAAAAGTCTTACCATTTTGGAACTAATTCATTATAATGTAAGTAAGATTTTTGCGTTTCAAATTTATAAGTTTGAATTTCTAAAGTGAAAATGTTCCATTCACTCAAAAATATATTAATAAATAGAATGCCATGAAGCATTTCTAGTGCAAAAGCATTATTTTTGTTGCCAATGAAGCATTCTCAAAAATGAATAATAAAAGCTATATTTGTTTAATCGTTGGCGTATCCATGTTGAGGTGAGACTCGGATGGGGTCGCAACTACGGATTAAGGGAATATGTATGAATCAAGGTTCGTAGGCATTCATCACTAGGGAGCGGGCCTAGGTGGTGATTGCAAAATAAGGGACTTTGGAATTCTAGACTTTGTAGGAAAAGGGTGATGTCGGATTAAACCACAACGTTTAGCAGGCGGCTGTGGGGGTATCGAACTAAGAAACATACGCGTGTTGATGCGATATCCTATTTGGGAGAAAGGCCTAAGTAGGGGTTCGAACTAAGAACAACATTCCTATTGAAAAAAAAAATAATTTATAGTATATTGAAAATAAAAGAATGGTTAAAATTTCATTTTCTAAATAATCAATTTATAAGTTTTGTTTCCTAATCTCTTTTAGCTTGAGTCGAGGTCATATCTATTATTATTAACATTTAAGCTCACAAGGTTTAAGGGTAAAGCTTAGGATGGATTTCAATATATAAAGGATAAAATTGATCTATGGTTTTGAGTATGAAACGAGTGCACACCATCTTAATCTTACATTTATTCTGGGAGTGAAAAGTTCAAAGTTGTAAGTATAAGAGCGTAACCATTTAGACTTATATTGGACACTGATCTTGTTTAAATAGCTGTGTTTCGTTCTTGTGAAAAGTCAGGGAAAGAGAATTTCCTTTTGTGCTCTATTAATCGGGAGTAGCCTATTTCAATGAGCCTAAAAGTTGCAAAATTGCAATGATTGCCATTAATGTGTTTCCATGAGATAAAATGTTGAGAAAAAGCTTAAGATGTTTAAAAAGGTGATTCAATAAAAAGGTGCAAACAAGGGCATTTTAGAAACTTGTTAGTTTACAAAGTGTACACTTAATAAAATTGCGTGAGGACACGGCAATCCTTTAGTTTGGGGAATTTTGATAAGTGTTAAATTGTACATATAAAATACCCAGGATTTCGCCAATAAAAGCCAAAAATATGCCAAAAGATGGAAATATGTGTGCTTTTGTGTCATAATGTGCAGGAAAGGATATCAAAATCATAAAGAGCAAAAACGAGCCAAAACCGACAAGAAACGAAAAAGACAAATACAAGAGAGAGATTTGAAGCTATTTTCAAAAGCCGGATCAAGACCGTGGACAAGAAAGTAAAGAAAAGGACAAAAGATTGAAGGAAATGACCACTTTGCCCTCACAATGGAAGATGAAAAGACTAAAATACCCTTGGGCCATATTTCTACACTATTCATATAACAAAAGCCCAAAATAAAGCCCATTTCCTGTCTTGAAAAGTACAAGGGCCAGGAGTGTAAAATTTCAAAGTTATTTTATACTACACTTTGGAAGGAAGAAACAAAGGGGCCACTTTTGCCATTATCTCAAAGTTTCAAACATACACGCGGGCAACTCTTTCCCCCTAACCACCCTATAACCTATTTTCCCGCCCAAATCTCGAATTAACCCAACTTCTACAAATCCCTTCTCCTGTTCTCCCTATTCAAATCCACCTCGTATTTACCCACCTCCACGTCATTTTTATGACGTGGCAGCATCCTATTGGTCCGAACACATCACCATTCATCATCAACGGCTAAGATTCAAGTTTAAAAAGTCAAAATGGTAGGAATATGTGAGTGTTCTCTTCTCATCATCCTCAGCTATAATAAGAGTTTAGAAGCTTAAACATTCAGTTTTAGAGAGTAGCTTTTTAGAGAGTTCAATTTCCTTTGTATTTTTCTCTTTTCAATATCGTGTACTGTTCATTTGTCGAATTAAGTTTTTTTTAATCTTTCAATTTCAGTTTTACTTCTTGTTACTTCTATTGTACTCTTCTTCCTTAATCAATAAGCAAGTTCTAGTTAATAATTTTGTAATAAGCTGTTTTTAGCTTATTCTATTTTCTATTGTTCTACAATTGTTCTAATATTGCTAAAAGCTTTTTAATACTGTTTTTTGTCTATTAGTGTTCAAAGATGTTCATTTGAATTCAGTTTGATTCAAATTTGGAAGCATTAAGGAGTAATAAGCTCAAGTTAGCTTATTGAGCTTAAGCTTTTGGTTTAGAGGCAAGGTGCCAATTAGGAAATTGAGTTTTAAAGCCACTCATTCAGATAGAGTGGCTAGGGTCAGAGACTTCAATCCACAGGTTTCATTTTCTATTTTCAGCATTAGAAGCTTATTTTAGTAGCTTATTGCATTGTTTCTTTTGTGTGATTAAACCTGTTCAAAATTTGTTTAGTTAGTTTAGGTATTCAAATATTTTCAGCTGTTATAGTTAGAATTCATTAAAATGTCATATTTTTGAATTCTGTCATAATAAGTAAGTAGCTAGCTGATAAACTAGCTTAATTTCCTTAATAAGCTTTAGTTTTAAGTGCTCAAATAGTTCAATTAAGTTAGTATAAGTTAGAGTAGATATAAGGTTTTGGCAGTTTTAGTGTTAAAAATAGATGTTAAGTAAAAATTAGATTGGACATTGAATATTAACTAGTGTTTGGATTAAGGAATAATTCGGATTCAAGTCAAGAATGTATAAAGGATTTTTGAATTTTGAATTACACTACGAATATAATAGCACAAAACTATAAGAAACAATTTTAAGAAACTAAAACTAAACCAGCACAAAATTTTAATACACGAAAAGTAAAAATGTGAGCTAAAACTGAAATTTAAAATCTAAGGCACTACTTTTAACAAATTTTATACCTAAAAATCACAAATTTAAAAAGAAAATTTTAGGAAAAAGAATTAGAATTTTTTAACTATTTTTGAATTTTCTATGAATTTTTAAAGAAAAATGAATTAACTAAAAATAAACTTTTTCTAAAAATTATCACTAAAATTTTATTTTTATTTTTCAAAAATACTAGAATGAAAAAGAAAATTATTACAAAAAGAATTAGAATTTTTCAACTATTTTTCTATTTTCTATGATTTATCTAAGAAAAAGAAATTACCTAAAATCTATTTTAATTTCTAGAAAATACAAACTCAATTGGAAAAATAGAGAAAAATGGTTTTTAACTACTTTAAATGTGCAGAAATTTAATGGAACAAAAATGCCCAAATTTTATAAACTAATTGAACCCTAATTTTGTCAATTAAAAACCTAAAACCTAATTTTATTAAACTAAAATTAAAAATTTTAAAACTATTTTATTATACTAGAAAGAACAGGGTAGAAAATGTAACTATTGAAAGTAAAGGGTAGGCGGGTAAACTATTAGAAAATTACACTCTAGTGAAAACGGGCAACCCTTAACTATTGCAAAAGTACTAAACAGACCCCGCGATTCAGCTTATTTTGAGCTTGTCTAAAAAGTGAAAATAAGCTAAAACTTAAAACTACAAAGTTGTACTTGGGCTTATACTCTACAACTTTAACAAAAGCAACTGAACTTAATCACAGATAAAGCTAGAAAATAAGCATGTTTGTCTGTAAACACAGTAACTAGGGATTTGCTAACTCTTCTAGTCTTTGGCTTATTTCTTGCTTATTTCTTAATGAAAAGGAAAACTAAAAGATGCTAAATGGAGCTTAAGATGTATACTAAAGATGTCTAAAAAGAAATAAGCTACAAGAACAACCAAAAATAACAAGAATTTGATATCAAAAATGAAAGTTCAAGCTTAAAACTGAAATTAAGCTTTTCCTAATAAGCTAACTAGCTCAAATTTAAATTCTAGAAACTGAAAATTTGGAAATAAGCTATACTATGATTATGAAATAAACCTAGATAAAAGGAATTTGATAAAAACCACTGAACTTTAGAAAATCAAAAAGGAAAAAAGCTAGAACTCACCTTAAGCTGCTGCAAACTATGTTTTTTTTTTTTTTTTTTTCTTTTGCAATAGAATGTTTTAAGCTGATCTAAAAGCTTGAAAATGAAACTTAAATGATGATCTATAAAGAACTAATGGAATACTTCTTAAATGCTTAAATCTAAGGTCTATCTCCTAATTTTAAAAGCTAAAAAGACAGCTTAAAAATAACAAACAACAGCAGTATTAACTAAACTAATTCTGCTATTGCTGATATACTTGGTAAAAAGTAAAGTGCAGGCTAAAACTGATGTAAGAACTCTTATACTATCTAGCTATATGCCTCTAAGTTTACTCTAACTAAATTTAAACCCAAAATGCTATAAATTTCTAAACTACAAAACTTCTTAAACTGTCAAACTGCCCTGGTGATAGCTATTACTTTTTGAGCCCTAAATCTTGTGATTCTACAAACTAACTTCTAAAATCTATTTAAAACTTGATTATACCACTTAACACAACTGTCCTATGTAAATTTACACACTTAAGTTGACTTTAAGAGTCAAAAACACTCAAATCCAAACACTAGTTAACAATTCTGTCCAAACTAAATTTTATCTAAAATCTACTTTAAAGCTAAAAATTTTAAAACCTTATATCTACTCAGTCTAATACTAACCTATTTAAGCTATTTAAGCACTAAAACCTATAGCTTATTAAGAAAAATAAGCTAGTTTATCAGCTAGCTACTTATTACTAAATGACAGAATTTAAGAAAATGAGTACTTAATGGATTTTAACTACAACTAGCTTAAACATTTGCATATCTATATTAACTAAGCTAATTTGGACAGAATAAAGCACATAGAAAGAACAAGGCATTAAGCTAGTGAATTAAGCTATAAATGCTAAAAGGAAATATAGAGTATGAAACCTGAAATTATGTAGTCTCAAAACTAGCCACTCTTGTTGCGTGAGTGGCTTAAAAACATAGACCTAATTGGCACCTTGCCTCTAAACCAATAAGCTATAAGCTCATTAAGCTGATTTGAGCTTATTCTTCCATAAGCTTCTAAATTTGAATCAACTTGAACTAAAATGGATAATTTTGAAAACTAATAGACAGAAACAGTATTTAAAAGATTTTTATAACATTTGAATAACATGAGAATTAGAGAAAACTCAATAAGCTAGAATTAGCTTATTACAAGCTTATTGGACTAAAAACAGCTTAAAACATTAAAACTTGAGAACAAACACAACACAACTAGCTTTTATTGCTTAGAAATGAAGAGTACAAGTGAAGTAACAAGTAATACAACTGAATTTAAAAGTTTGAGCTTAATTGAAAACGATGAATAGTAAACAAAAGCTTAAAAAGGAAAAATTACAAAAATTGAACTAAACTCTAAAACTAACTACTACTTAAAACTGAATTGAGAGCTTGTATTTATAACTGAGAGTGATGAGAGGATGAGACTCTTGATCATTTCTAGCCATTGATCTTTTTAAACTTGAATTCAAGCCGTTGGATCTTATTGGTGATGTGTTCGGGCCAATTAGAGCTTGACACGTGAGCGTAGTGATGTGGCGAATTGGCTAAATACGAGGTAAAGTTGCTGTGAAAGAAGGGAGAAGGATTTAATCCAAGTTGGTTTGTAGGGATTTTGGGCGGGAAATTTTGTTGTAGACGGTTAGGAGGAAACGCCACCGCGCTTTTTGTGTTGTTAATCTTTGGGTTATATGCAAAACAGCCCTTGCTTTCATTTTCCTTTTGTATGTAAAATAGTTTTGAAATTGACAGATCCGGTCCCTTTTAGTTTCTATTCCTTTTTTCCTTTAAATAAAAAAACTTTCTCACTTTGACAACTTTGGTCCTTTGACTTCAAAATATCCAAATTAACCCTTGTAATCTTTGAAACTTTGTCAATACTGATCCTTTGACTTCCATTTGCTCTTCATTGACTTTCCTTTCTTGTATCGGGCTGATCCGGCTTTTGAGATTGGCTTTCATTCTTCACTCTTGTCTTGTCTTTTCCGTTTCTTGTCGGTTTTTGGTCGTTTTTGCTCACTTTTGTCTTTACATATCAAATCCTGCGACAATAGACACAAAAGCACACAAAATTCTATCCTTTTGGCATTATTTGGCTTTTATTTGGCAAAATCTCGGGTATTTAATATATACAATTAAGCATTTATCAATGTGTCACGTAAGGGTAATGGAGCCGTGTTGATGCAACAGGAAAAGGTGATAGTGTATGCTTCCCGACAATTGAAGGTCCACGAAGAGAATTACACTACTCATGATTTGGAGTTGGGAGCCGTTGTTTTTGCTCTTAGGTTGTGGAGACATTATTTGTACGGGACAAAGTGCTTTTAAACCTTGTTTAAAAGAGGCCCCATGTGGGGTACCCTTAAGAGGTTGCCAAAAGACAGAATGTCTAAGGGCAACTTGATTTCTGCATGCTTTTTGTTTTGATAAAAAGGACGACCCAGATCTCATTATTTTATATTCCATAAATTCACAGATCACAAAAGTCTCCCTGTACATCTCATTAGAACGGAGCTAAACAAGAGGCAACGGAGATGATTGAGTGTGTTAAGTGATTATGATTGTTTAAGAATTTATTTTTTCGTTATCATCCTAGAAAAGCGAATGTTGTGGCTGACGCCTTAAGTCAAAAGGAAAGGAATAGGCCATTGCGTGTTCGAGCTTTGATGATGACTGTTCACAACGATCTACCTAAGCAAATCCTTGAAGCTCAAAAGGAAGCAATGAAAAGGAAGAATGTGAAGGCGGAAAATTTAGGGAGATTAATTAAGCAAATATTTGAGTTTCGCCCCGATGGAACGCGTTGTTTTGGAAATTGTGTTTGGTTGCCGCGATTCGGTGGATTGAGGGATTTTATTATGCACGAGTCGCAATAATTCCACGTAAATCATATCCATTCGGATCAACAAAATGTATAAAGATTTGGCTGTTGTATGGTGGCCCAAATATTGAAATCTGATATTGCCACATATGTTAGCAAGTGTTTGACTTGTGCGAAGCTTAAAGCTGAGCATCCAGAAACCGTCTGGTTGCTGCAACAACCTGAGATTCCTGTTTGTAAATAGGAAAGTATCACTATGGATTTTGTTAGTGGACTGCCTAGAACGCCGAGTAGGTATAATAAGATATAGGTCATTGTCGATCGACTGACCAAATTAGCTTATTTCCTACCAATGAATAAGACGGATAGCATGGAGAAACTTACGCAACTTTATTTACGAATGTGGTGACCCGAGCCTTTGGTCGGTTATATAACGAAACAAATAACCTTGTTGTACAAAAAATAGAAGGACTTTAAGGAAGGAGGGACTAAAAGTGTTAAAATGTTAAACTTGTTTCCTATAAAAGGAAGTCATACTTTCCCATTTTTTTTACTTTTACAAAAATTTGGAGTTCTCCTTTGTCTTCTTTGTTCACCCACGACTGACCACCCACTCCCACACCCAAATCCGACTAATTTCTGACATGCAATACAATCCGAATAAATTTTCTTAATCCTCTCATCAAGGCCTACACATTCCACTAAGAAAATCCCCAGCATGCAATAGAGTATACTTGAAATTAGAAAATTTGATTTGAGTTCATGAGGTTATTGATCTAAAAGGAAGTTTAGTGTTGTTTTAGATTAGTGTTTATTATAAGATGGGTTTTATGTTGAAAAAAGGTTTTGGGTTTTTGGTTTTTTGGGTTGCGTCCGAAGTTTGAACCAAAGAAGAAACCAAACGGTTTTTGTTATAGCTTTGTGAGATTCTAGATTAATTCAGTGTGATATAATTATGATGATATTGCGTGTTATATGTTTTATGCTATAGGATTCAAGTGCGGAAAATATTGAAAGTATATTTGATTATTGATTGAAGTTTGATGGTTTTGGTATACTTAAATAGGCTAGTTAAACATGTTTTGATAGTTGGTTTAAGTCAAAAATGTCATTTTAATTGGTTTTGAACACATTAAGTTTGACAAGATATTTGACGCCTCTTATCAAGTCCGAGAAATTTTGAAGTTAATTTAGAAAATGAAAAATTGTATAGAGTTCGCCTTTATTACCGTTTCTCTAGTGGCTCGTCACGTTAACTCATAATGACGAACGTTTACGGCCAAATTAAGAATGTCATTTTGTGTAAAAAAAAACTAACAAAGTATTGAAATTATGAAAGTCCAACATGCATATACTTTTGAATAAGGTTTATAATAAACGAAAGAAGTTCGTAATGTTAGTTAATTAATGATGAAATATGAAGTTCGGATTATATTATCCTTACTTTCGACAACTTTCTAAAAATAGAAACTTTATGGTAAACAAAGCGTAACGCAATTGTAATTGTTGTACATTTGTGGGTGCGTTGAAGTAAAATGTTTTTGCGAGCACTTTGAGATTGTAGTATAAGACATGAGTATATTACTTAATAGTTTTAATAAATATATATATGTACAAGTATCATTATATGAATTATTTTACTTTTAGTCACGAAGCCGCTATATATGTATTATATATGTTACGGGTTGAGACGTGAAGTATATTGCGCTTGTTGATTTTGATTGAATTGGAATCTTTTTCTTAAGGTAAGTTCATAGCCTCGGATATTAAATTAATTGATTGTTTTATAACCCGCGAGGGGAAAACATGTTGTTTTATAAATCGAACACATATGATTTTATGGTATGCTGGACCCGATTATGAGAATGTTTCCGCATAAGTAGCTATTGTCAAAGTCCTTTATTTCATGAACCGTTAATCGCGTTGTGAGGAGAGCGCTAATGCATTAAATAGATCTATTGGGTTTGACAACTCCGTTCGGGGTATGAATCCTTGTGAACACACTGTCAAACGGACGTTATTGTATTTAGAAGTAGTAGGTATATGACAATAATACCTTGTTCTGGGGCAAATTGACATATGAAATGATATATGTATTGTTAACGTTCGGTCTCATGAGCTTATTGCGTGAAAGAAAAGAGATGTTATACATTGTATTTGTTGCAATGTTTTCCCGAGAACTAATTATGTGTTCACAGGTTATTACTTATTATTATTTTAAACTCTATGAATTTCACTCAACTTTGTTGTTGACGTTTTAAACATGTTTTATCCCAGGTAACCAAGGATGAAGGCAACAATGGCGTGGAGGTGTCGTGCGTGTGATGGATTTTATAGAAAGACTACTTGTGTGTTTCGGTATTTCAAAACAATGTCTTGAGTTGTGTTAAAAACAATGTCTTTTAATTGAAACAATTGTCTTTCAATGGTTGTAATAGACGGTGATTACAATTCTGTAGGGACCCAAACGCATTTTAACTATGAATAATTATGGAACACATGCTTGTTAAAACGTCTCATTTGGGTCGTTTTCTATTATCTTGGTAAATGGTGCTATTTAGTAACATCCAATTGTTAATTTCTACTGCGCAACCCAATGTACGTTGGGTGGTGTGTTATAGAGTGGTATTAAGAGCCTAAGGTTATAGAGAACTAGGTCAAGTCTTTTTGAAAACCTAAACTATAACAATTCTACACGCACACCGAGACTCCTCGTTGCCATTGGTTACCTATAGAAAGAAAAGGTAAATTTGTTGATTGTTACGTATGGATATATGCTTATGTATGTGTTATATGTATAAATAGTTAAGTATGGATAAATCTATGCATGTGTTGGATGCATGAATGAATTGTGATGTATTGGTGGCATTTTATGCATGTGTTGTATGCATAGAATGTCATGTGATTATATGATAACCATCATTATATATACGTTTGAAATATAATTGAGATATATTCGGATTGAAAAGGTCGCGAATTGTGAATTTTTATTTGTTGCGCTTTGATGCGAACTATTATTTTGATAATAGTATTCCAATAAGAATAAGAAGTGATACGCGTATTAAGTAAGTATTGTATAGATATTTCCTAGATTAATCATGGTGAATGTAATACTCCTCTCGATCACGTGGGGATGAAGTACCATGTTGTAGAGTTCCGAAACCACAACGAAAATGTTCCTGTCGTTCCCTAGCCTGTCTTAGTGTATGAAGAACTATTACCGCGGGAATAAGACTAATTTGAGGAAGAAGAAGATCCTTAAAGAAGAAGAGGATTATACTGGGAAGTCGACATAGAGGGAAGATGATAGAACCCGGAGTTGACATATCCTTATGAATAGGTGGGACTCCACTTAACCCTCCATCCTCCTGTTTCTGAGATCTGAAACTGATGATAAGATTGAGGATGAGGAAGAGGTTGAGACTGATGATTAGACTGTTCTTGCTAGATCGACCATGAGGTAGGGTGAAAGAATGAGGAATTTACACTGTAATATATATATAAAGATATAATAAAATAATAAATATATAAATAAAGTATAAAATCAACAGAGCAATGATACCGTAAGTATATAAGTTTCCCCCCCCCTATCGGATCTAAATTCCCCAACGAGGCTGGACTGGAGAATCGATAACAGTCGAAGATTTGAGTTTGAATGAAGAATTGATTTGGGAGAGTGAAAAAGTACCAATTTAAAACATAACGATAAAACAACGTTTAAAGAAAAACTAGAATTTATGAAATTAAAAACTAGAAAACGAGGGCCCGAATCCCGAAACAAAGGGGAAAAACCTAAATTCTGTAAAAATACTCTACGAAGAATTTCACTTCTAAACAACTCCACGTGAGCAAATAACTAAGAATGAAAAAGACTAGACCAGAAAACGGATTTTCGATTGACCCAAAAAACAGTCAAGACAAAAAAACCGCACACGCGGACCCGTTCTTTAAAAGACAAAAAGTTGTAAAAATGACCCTACGAAAAATTTTATATTTTTCCTACAAACTAGATGATAAAAGAAAATTTTCTAAAAAAGCAAAATATTTTTTTGATAATTTTTGTATTTTTTATGAATTTTTAAAAGTTTAAACTAAATTAAATTATAAAAAATACTAAATGTTTACGAAAAATTCTGAAAATTTTATAGAAAATACTAGACACTGAAATAGTCCTAAGAAAAATAAGAAACCAAAATAAGCTAAAGAAATAAGCCCCGAAATAAGCTTGAACAGCTTAACAGCTTATTGAGCCAAAACCCCTTTAAATATGTTAGCCCTTGAGTCTTTAACGAAAAAGACCCAAGGGCGCAGTGGTAGAGTGTGTGAGTAAAAGGGGAATGTATCGCTTGGTCCCGGGTTCGAGTCTTGCTCACCCGGGCCAAGTGTCTTTCCCCCTTTTTTTTTTTGAAAACTCAAAGAAGCAAAGTTGTTAAGCTCGTGGGGCTTAACAACTTTGTCTTCTACAACTTTTTACGAAAAGCACTTAATAAGCTAAAAAAATAAGCTTAAAGTGGCAGAATAGCTTAAAATTGCTTAAAGGCTAAACAAGCTAAGTCTTGGGACACTTTGGGGACAAATAAGCTAGAACTAAGGACTAGATAAGCTAAAAGGGTAAACCTAATCTAAATAAGCTATAAAAAGTTAAAAGCTTAAACTAAATAAGCTGTGAAGAGCTTATAATGACAGAAAAAGCTAAACAAAGCCTTAAAGGGCAAAAGCACTAAAGTGGGCATTCAATTAAGCTAGCAAAAGGGAAATAAGCCAACTAACAATCTAACTTAAACGCTGAAATAACCACTAGGAAACAATTTTGAGCTTATGGAATCAGCTCAATAAGCCAAAATCATAAATATAAGCAATCCCTCAGCCAAACTATGTTGAAAACAGCCAAAGGGCAATTGTTTGGGCTTAAAAAACACTACATGACATAAGAAAAAGGAGCTTAAAATCTCCCTTTGACCGATGGGGAGATTAAGCTTAACATTGAGTACTTATTTACAGCTTATAAAAAGCTGTCAAAATAAGCTCAAATTGTAAAGTTAACATAAAACAGATAAAATCTACTAGAATATGGACTTTTGCAACAAGTTTTGACTAAAAAAATAGAGTTTTAACATTGCTGAATCTGTGGGAAGAAAAAGGCTTTTGTCTTTTTTAAAACTGTGACACAAAGGGACTTGGGTGAATTTGACCTAAGAAGTCAAAAGACCCAAAGGTTTGACAAGTAAAGTTTTGTTAAAACACAGGAGTTTTAACACACACAAAACACACCTTCTTAGCACTTGGACTCAAACATCCAGCTATCTCAAGATAAGCACTTGTGGCCCTATTTACAAATCCAACAGTTTCACAAATGTTTATAAAAACTTTGAAAAACAATTTTGACACAAAGAAAAACTTAAAAACAGCTTAAATGACTCTAACAACCTATGCTAAAACTAGACTAGTGACCATAACCCATACCACAGCCATTTTGACCCGTTTTAAGGCTTATGCCAAACACCCCTTTACTTTGACTGTCCCAACTAAAATGAGTTTAAAAACTGTTTTAAAAACTAATTCTGTTAAAACTTTTTAGCTACTCTCACTAAAACTAACCTAAGTAAGCTAGTTGAACTTTAAAAATCCTAGCTTATTAGGAAGATTAAGCTAGTTTCTCTCCTAGCTTATTACACTAAAAATGACAGAATTGAGTTTTTAGGTTCTTAATGCACTAAAACTAAAACAACTTAAGACATTTGAATCTCTAAGCTAGCTAAACAAGTTTAGACAAGCTTAAGCACAAAAAGAACAATAGAATAAGCTGTTTGATTAAGCTATCAAATCTAAAGCTATAATGAAATCAAGAAAATGAAACCTGAAATTTGTGTTGTCTCAGAACCAAGCCACTCTATCTGAGTGAGTGGCTTAAAAACTTGAAACCTAATGGCACCTTGCCTCTATTCCCTGAGCTAAAAGCTCAATAAGCTAATATTAGCTTATTTCTTCATAAGCTTCCAAAATCACACTTAATTGAACATTTATGAACTAAATTCAAATGAAAACAGTATTTAAGAGCTTTTAACAAGTTTTAAACTGAATTAGAGCTTATTAACAAGAATAAGCTCTAATGAGCTTATTGAGAGCTTATTGAGTAAAAATAGCTTAAATTTTCATTAAAACTGAGAATTAGAAGTACATAAAAGAAAGTAACTTTAAAGACAATTAAACTACACTAAAAAAAACTACTTAAAAACTTGCTATATGGCCACAAAGGCTTTACAAAAGCTATATAAAGTGAAAGAACGACTATGGGTTGTGTCTTCTCTTAATATTTGCTGTTGGGCTTGTTTTATACACACAAAAGGGTTGTTTTGTTTGGTGAAGGGTTCACAACCTCTAATCTTGCCCTTCAATCTTCTTGGTCATCTTGGTCCTACGAACTGGGCTTAGGGAGTTGTGAGATGCCAACTAGGCAAACTACAAGCTGGGAACATAGTGGAGGAGGGGGATGATATAACCATGGGGAAATTTAAGGTTACAGTGTAAAGTAGAGGGTGAAGTTACTCGTGATATGTACCTTGGGGTTTTTGTGTTTTAAAAATGGCGGGAAAAAGGGTGGTTATAAAAGGTAAGTGACAGGGATGATGTTTGGGGAAATGGCAAGGTTGGCCCCTCATGGTTATATAGATTATTGCACTCATCGTCCTTGTTGTTATATAACTTTTGGGACTAGGCAAAACAGTCCTCAAGAGTTATGTAACCTTTGCACCCACGTCCTTGGTGGATACAAGTATGGGGACTTGCAGTTTTAGCCTCCAATGGTAACAGCCCCCCCAACTTGTTACTTTAGCACAATTGTAATTGCCTATCTCTTATTCTTTTCCTCTTTCTTCTTCACATATAAGATTAGGGTTTGGCACTTTTAGTCCCTAAACTTATATATTTTTCTTTGGCCTCGGGTTGAAACCCCTTTTGGTTGACTTTGTCTTTGACCATTGACTTTCTGTTGACATTTTGACTTGATTGGACTTTCCGGCTTCGATTTGGCTTTGTCTTTCACATCTTTTTCCATTCCGCTCCCGGTTGTGTCGTTTTGTGGCTTTGTTTTTCGTCCTTTTCTATAGTTATCCGTTCCTGCAACAACACAAAGCAAAAAACCATAGCATATATTTGGGCATTCTTAAGCCGTTTTTTGAGTTATTTTACTAGTTTTTAAAGTAAAAGGTATGTGTAAATTAAGCACATACCAAAATCCCCCATACCAAGTATTGCCCGTGTCCTCACGCAATGCTATGAATAAGCATTTACGAAAACTAAAAATCACAATCCCGCCTCGACTTACATAAATTTGAAAGTTAGCAAAGTGTTTGTCAAGGGACAAACTAAAGAATCAAAGGCTTCGACAAGTCCCGTATTTCCACCATTTTTTATTTGTACACTACTATCCCTAATATTTTTGATTTTCCTATTTCTTTCTCGACTACCTTTTGACCTTCCTTTATTTTATCAACATTGGGAGCATAGAAATGAGAAACGCCCATAGAAGTAATCTACGGATGTCCTGCGGATAAATTCATCGTCCCTGATTTTTCCACTAGCTCAAACCAAGCAATTAAACAAGATCACTGTCAAATATAAGCAAAATTCAAATCACTCATATTTTATGACTTGTGAACTTTAACTCCCAACAAGAATGAATATTGAATGTGTGTACTCAATGTCAACCAACCATAGATCAACTATTTTTCATAGTCGTAATTCAAAATTGAATCATGACTCAAAGCAAACAACTAATATAGAGCACCTTGTAACTTGATTTTAAAGACGAGATTTTTAACTGTAGAACTTTTTGCACCATCATCATTATGATAATCAAAGATCGTAAAGCTAGGATGCGTGCTTAGTTTGAACACCGTAATAGGCCTACGCTCCCTTAGATAACACAACCAACGACCGGTGTTCGTAGTTTGAAAACCCACCCCGTGCTAGCTGAAGTAGGGAAATCACATCAACCCTTCTCCAAATATGGCTAAGGAATAATGTCTTAGTTTGAACCCTCACCTAGACCTCGCTTCCTGGTGAGATATCACAACACACCAAATCCTTAGAAGTAAAGATGTCTTAGTTTGAACCCCCACCTCGTGGTTAGCGGAGTGGGATATCACGACACATCTTTTACTTGTTCCATATAATCAAATGTATGCTTCATTGGCAAAATTTCAATATTCATGCATTTTTGCATTCATACTTCATTCATGCTTCTTTGGCATTTTAACTTTCGAATTATTAAGAACAGAAAAATCTCGCTTTAAAGAATCAAGTTACAAATTTGAAGCTTTTTCTAAAAACATTGATTGACTTAGTTGAACTGAATTGAGCACGTATGATTAGGCGGATTAGAAGCTAATGGGAGAAAAAGCCACAAGTTATTCATATAAGTTTTCGTTCAGCACATAAACTTATATTTAACTCTAATCACTATAGAATTCTTGTTCTTCCACGCTTATATATAATTCGAAGCAATCGAAATTCGTGAAAGCTTAGCCTATCCAGCGTTAATTGAGAAACAAGCTAGGGTCATCAACACCGATCGAGTCAAAAATTATTCTCATTCTACCCATTAGGAAAGTCAAAACTGTGACAAAACACTTATTTTAAAATTTTTTTTTTTTTGGTATTTTTGCAAAAATTTGGTGGTGAAAACGGGATTACGTGATAACAAAGACTGCAGGCAAAAATCAAATCGAAGATTCCCCCCCCCCATACTAGAACTAAACATCGTCCTCGATGTTTCAAAGGGGTACCTACGTAAATCTAAGGCCGTTTATGAAGTGTGCCAAAAGATAAAACGTTAGTCGATTAGATGTGGATACTGGATATCCCAAACGAGAGCTGAGGGATGTGAAAATCCAATTGGATACAACAAAGCAAGAGAGTCTTCACAATCCGGGAAATCCTGGACATACAACACAAAGCACACAAAACATGGACGAAACACGGGTGATGGAAAATGGTCCTTCTCACACACAAAACACTTATTAGCATAAAAAAAGAAGATAGACTGGATAACATAGGGGTGCCTCCACGAAGCGCTTGTTTAGGTCCCACCCATTGACCCGCTCCCCCCGAATTTATTGGTCCATGGGGAACGTCTGGAGATCCGGGACAACCTCGGTTGGTATGTCCCCTCCAAAGTAGTGTTTTATACGATGACCATTCCTTTAAAATTGGCGCCCTGAGTTTTGAGATCACTCACTGCCATAAGGAAATACTTGGACAATGGTGAATGGTCCGGACCAACGGGATTTCAATTTGCCCGAGAAAATCTTCAGTCTAGAGTTGAAAAGGAGAACACGATCACCAACGTTGAAAACGCGGTTTTTGATCTTAGCATCGTGTATCCTCTTGGTTTTCTCTTTATAGATCAAAAGAGTTTATTACGGTCGGCTGATCAAGAGTTCATTAGTTTCATTTAGTTGAACTTTCCGGTGATCACCCGCGGTTTGAACATCAAAATTTGTATGCTTGAGAGCCCAGTAGGCTTTGTGCTCTAACTCGATCGGTAGATGACATGCCTTCCCGTACACTAACTTATATGGAGTACACCCGATGGGTGTTTTGTAAGCTGTGCGGAAGGCCCATAAAGCATCATCTAACTTGTCCGACCAGGAGGCACGATTTTCTCCCACGGTTCTCTCAAGAATACGCTTTAAACCACGATTTGATACCTCGACTTGCCCACTTGTTTGTGGGTGATACGCGTGTATAGACGATAGTATGACTCCGTCTTAAGCAGACCTTGGTAAACAGATCATTGCAAAAGTGAGTTCCGCGATCACTTATGATAGCTCGGGGAGCACCAGATCGAGAAAGAGAGTTTATTACAAAATTTGTAAACACCTCGGGCATCATTGTGGGAGCGCTTATGCATCAGACCCTTTTTGACAAGTAGTCAACAGCCATCGAGTATTACTTGTTAACCTCTTGAGACGGAACGGACCCCATAAAATCAATGCCCCAGATGTTCTAAGATTTCGCAAACTTGGATGGAGGTTTTGTGGCATCTCATCACGTTGCGTAATATTTTCCTTGACGTGACAAATTTCAAACGTGACAAAGTCATGGGCATCCTAGTAGATGGTTGGACCAATAGAGAATCCTGAATCGAAGATTTTTCTTGCTGTGTAATTGGGCACCATAGTTCCCCCAGTAGGTCCCTGTGGCAAGCTTTAGAATAACTAAAGCTTCTATGGCCCCGAAACACAACGTCATATCACCTTGATCAGCACAGATCTTAAACATTAAGGGATCATCCTCAGAAATAATGCTTAGACATCCTTTAAGAATTTATTTTTTTGTTGGGATTCAATCCCTTGATAACGATCCCCTCTATGGGTAGTTTTGCAAATCTTGCAAACCATAGGGTACTTTGATCTTGAGAGCAATAAACCAAGAGTTCGAGGAGGAAATTGCTTCTATTGATTTCCTTTAGTTTCTCGAGTTTGTCTTGATGCGGATTTTTCAAGTCTGGACAGATGATCGGTACTGCGAGATCTCAGCTCCTTTTTTGTCTCGAAATCAATATCAAATTCTTGGACAATAAGATCCACACGCATGAGTCTTGCCTTAGCATCCTTCTTGGCAAAGAATACTTTTTGATGCAGAGTGGTCAGTATACACTATGCTTTTGGACAAACAATATATGAACACGGAATTTCACCAAAGGCATACACCACGGCAAGTAATTCTTTTTCGGTCGTAGTGTAATGAGTTTGAGCCTCGTTCATAGTCTTGCTAGCATAGTGTATAGGTTGAAAATGCTTGTTTTTTCTTTGCCCGAGGACTGCCCCAATTGCGAAGTCGCTAGCATCGCACATCATTTCAAAGGGCCAAGTCCCTTCGGGAGCAATTAAGATCGAGCCTCAGTGTAATTTTTTCTTTTGAGTGTATTTAAAGTAATCGATACACTCTTCAGAAAAGAAAAAATGGAGTCTCCTTTCAAGCAAATGAGTCCATAGGACGGTGCAAGATTTTGAGAATTCCTGAATGAATCGTCGTAAAAAACGGCGCCCAAGGAACTACGACACCTTGACAGAAGTCCGGAGTAGGGAGTTTAGCTATAACTATTCGACTTTAGCTCTCTAATCAACCTCAAGTCAACTTAGAAATTTTATGACCGAAGAACAATGCCTATCTTTACCAAAAAATGGCTCTTTTCCTATATAAAAGACAAATTGGTTTCTCACACCGCTTCACCTCTTATCCAAATGGGCTATAGGCACGTGAGAATGAGTCCCAAAGACCGAAAATTCTTCCATAAATACTTCCATCGTTTTTCAATCATATAGTTGAAGATAGCCCATCAATACATCTGGAACTGCCATGGAGCATTGGCAAAGCCAAAAGGCATGCGACGATAGGCAAATGTTCCGTATGGAATGTGAATGTTGACTTTTCCTGATCTTTGGTCAATTGGGATCTGAAAAATAACCCCGAATCCAACGAGGAAACAGTATATTCGTTTCCCGCTTAGTCTTTCAAGCATTTGGTCCAGTAAAAGCAGTGGAAGTGGTCTTTTCTCCGGGTTGGCTTCATAGTTTTTCTGTAATGCAATACATACTCTACCTCGCCATCACCGTGACCAATCGAAGTAGAAATAAATTCATTCTCATCGTTTATGATGACGTTCAACCTCCATTCTTAGGTACACAGTGTAACCAAGGCTCACCCATGGGCTGTTCAGGATGGGTAAATCAATCCAGCTGGCAAGGAGTTTTTCACCTCCTTTTGATAACATCGTGGATTTTTTGGGTTTACCTTCTCTGACTTTGCACAGAGGTTTCAAAGTCCTCTTCCATTAGAATTTTGTGAGTCCAAAAATCTGTGGCTAACACCCATTATAACGGAGAGTTTCCAAGCGACTGGCTCTCTTGTGGACTTGAGAACCTTTAGAAGAGCTGCCTTTTTTCTCATCTTTTAAGTCTTTAGCAATTTATGACAGGCAAACTTGTCGTCACCATTCTAAAAAAATGCGTACTCAAGATGGGGTGGCAGATCCTTGAGTTCAACTTCCGGTAGGTTCATACAACGGAAGATTTAGCTTCACATAGTTTGAGTTCTTTCCTACCTCAAGGCATATATTTTTCATGATTTGGGAGGGGGTGGTGGGTTCACTGTTCAGAAATTGCTTCTAAAGCAGAATGTCCCCCTCAGGATCCTGAAATTGGATCAACTTCAGATTGAAGTGGATCATCTTCTAGAGCCAGAAACGATCTGCTTCATCATTAAGAGAAAAATCACAGGTCCCCAGAAAGTAGTGAGCATATGGATAGAGCATTAGAAACAATAGGCGTCAAAATCAATGGAGGGATTTGCCACTCACACGCGATCACGTTTGAAAATCCTAGGACCTCTTGAGAATACTCATCACAAGCCATATCAATGACGTCGATCTTGTTCACCGTCATATGGTTGTAATCAACATGTGTATTTTAAGTTAGGTCCAATTGAATGTGAATGGCATCCTTGCAACATGATCGAAGGGTAATCTCGCCTATCATAAACATCTATCAAAAGCATGACTTGTTTCAAGAAACATCGCCCATAGAATTAAAGGTACTACGGTGACTGGATCCAAAATCAACAACTACGCGTCAGCTTAAAATTGAACTTTCCCACCAATAAGACGGCAGCTTTAGCCAATACCGATTGGTTCAGTGTTGAACGATCTGCTAGCTCTAACTTCCTGCAAGATGGGGTTAGTCAGGAAGAGCGAGATCTTCCAGACAGAAAAAGGCATGAGATTAATTCTCGCACCAAGATCGGCCAATGCGTTGCATGTAGTAATCCCCGAAATTCACATGAATCAGAAAATCGGCCAGGTCTCCAAGTTTCTTTGGTAACTTAGTCGAGGATGACCGCTGAAAACATTTCTCATTCAAAAGGAGTTCTTGCCCAATTCGCTCCAGTTTTTCTTTGTTTCCAAATTAAGGTTTTTAAAGTCGAATGCAAACTTAGGCATGAGCACAAGGCATCGGTAAAAGCTAATCATGAAACATTAATCCTTAAAATTCATAAAATTTCTCGTTTTGGTCATAGCTTTTCACTTGCGCTTTTCTTCATTTCTTCTTGCTGGAAATGGAATTGATCCCTTGAGGAACTGGAGTAACAACAGGAGCAACATTGGGTCTCAGGATATGGATTTACGAGTCTGGAATAAGAACAACGAGGAGGAGGACTCTTCGTGCTTCGTTATTAGCAGGAGGCATTAGGTCCTTTGTCACCTCGGCATCATTGATTAATTCTTTTGGTCCTTGATGGTAACACCACTTCGGTAGTGATACCTTTTAAATCTCCCTTAGGGTTGGTAATATATTACCAGGAAAGAGTTCCAGAACCTAAGTAGAAGCGTATTAGCAGTAACAAATTTTGAAAGCATGTCAGTCAAATTTTGCATTTGGGATTGCATAGTTTTTGACCTTGGTTTTGCAAATGTTCCTCAAACACAGCATCATTGCTGTTGACATATCTTTCAAAAATGTTTTTGACACACCGTGTGTCTGAGGAGCAGGTCCCTTGATGAGCTATTGGTTGATTGAGCTACTGGTGATTAAACCGGAGTTACGATAAATCTGACCTTGTTGAAATATGGCTCCTCTGTTTTTGATTGAAGTTTATTTCCTCGATTGAAATGTTTTGACTATTGCATGAGGATTCTGAATGGAGGACAACCAGGAGTCAAATATGAATAGAGACCATCGGAAGGACGATAACCAGAATTTTAGCTTGGTTGAAATTGGTCCGCAGTCGACATGCCACAAACACTTGGATGTTGACAAAGGTAACGAGTTTGCTAATTAGTGGCTGGACAGTTTTGATAAGAATGACCTCCCCCACAAGTTACACAACTTTGTTCAACCGCTTTTACGGGGGCGGAAGCTGGGGTTTGGTTCTTTCTATCGAGAATTAATGCCCGAACCATGTCTTTGAGTTCAGCAACATCAGATGAGATTGCTGGGGTGGAAGAGCTTGTACTCATTTTAGCTACAACAGCTTTGTTTCTTGATTGACGTACCTTAGACTTGCTCTCGATGATTTTTAAACATTCTCGAGGCATTTTGTCTAAGAAGTTACCACCGGCAGCAGAGTTCAATGAATCTTGATCAATTGAGTTTAGGGCATTATAGAATGTATCGAGTTGATGCAATTCTGAAAACCCATGATGAGGGCATCCCCTTAAAAGATCATTGAAACGATCCCAAGCCTCATAAAACGTCTCATCAAATTTTTGCTGAAATCTCGTGATTTCATTTCTGAGATTTGTCGTTTTAGAGGGAGGGAAGAATTTGTTAATAAATTTCGAAACAAGATCATCCCATGTTTCAATCGACCGAGGGGGTTCTTTTTCCAGCCATATCCGGGCTGCCCCTTCGAGAGAAAACGGGAAAAGCATAAGTTTAACCGACGTATTTGGTACGTTCGGAATCTTCATCGTAGAAGTGATCTTGTTGAAATAACGGATGTGAGCATGTGGGTCTTCTTTATCATTTCCAAAAAATTGCTTGTTTTGGACAAGATTCAGAAGACCATGCTTGATCTCAAAGTTATTCGCGGTGATTTCCGGAATAACTATCGCATCCTCGTACCCCTCGGTGGGTGCTTCGAGCAGTTGCGCCATAGTACGATTATCAGCCATCGTAACTATGGGAGGATTATCAGGTTTCTCAAGATTGGATGATTCAACAGAAGTTTGTCGGACTTGTCGACGTCTACGGGCTTGAGAACGAGTGCGCATGCACAAAATAGAAATATAAAAAGAAAATCTACACTAATTTTTTTTGGCTTTTTCAATGATTTATTCACAATTGATTTTAACGGACAATGAGATAAGACAACTTAAACCAAATAATCTACTTACTTCACGGTAGCTCTCAAAAAGATAAACGCACAGGTGAGCGGAGGAGTAGGAATAGCGCGAAGCTTATTTCTCCTTTCGGGTCGTAGTTCCTTGGAACAACCCTCCTTATACCCACTTTATAGTTTGTTTAACTTTTCAAGGTGAGCCGTTCGTCGTAAGAGACACAAATGGCAAGTTTTTAAATCTTTTGTTCGAGTTGGGAACCAACAAGTTCACCGGAAGTTATTATGATAATACCTCAGTTGAGAATATTATATTTTGGTATTTTACCAATTTGTGAATTTTATTGATAATTAAAGACAATGTTTTTATCTTTTTGGTTTTTCTTTGGTTTTTATCTGATAATTATACTAAAAGAAATGAAAAATATTTTTGTACTTTTTTTTTTTTTTATATAAAAATATTCACAGCTTCAAACACAAATGCCAAACGTAACGATAAACGGTTTCACAGCCTCCCCGGCAACGGCGCCAAAAATTGATCGTAGCTTTTTACACTATATATATAATATATTATAAAATATAAAATATATATAAGTCTAAAAATCAACAAGATCAATAAAACCGAGAAGTAGTATAGAGTGTTCCCGGGTCGTTTATCCCCAACGAGGCTGTACTGGAATCATACAGACAGACGAAGAATTTGATTGAAGGAAGCATTGATTTAGAGATTGAAAAGTCAAATTAGATAATAAACAAACTAAAACGATTTAAGAAAATCCTAAAAATTACTAATTAAGCTGAAAACTGGTAGCACGAATCCCGAACACAGGTGAAAAATCTAAAACTTAAAAATATCCCGACCAAGTCCTCAACTGTTACTTCTAAACTACTCTACGGACAAATAACGAAGAAGAAAAAGACTAGACCGAAAACGAGTTCGTTTACCCAAACGATCAACACAAAACCGTACAGACCCGATCGTTAAAAGATGAAAAGTTGTAAAATGACCCTACGAAAACTTTTATATTTTACCTACAAACTATAATGACAAAAAGAAAATTTTCTAAAAAAGCAAAATATTTTTTTGACAATTTTTGTATTTTTTTATGAATTAAATAAACTTTTAACGAAATTAATAAAAAAAAATATTAAATGACTTCCAAAAATTCTAAAAATTTTACTAAAAATACTTTACTTTATAAATAACCTACGAAAAATAAGAAACACAAAATTGGCTTATAAATAAGCTCTCAATAAGCTGGTAACAGCTTATAAGCTTATAAGCCAAAAATGACCTTAAATACTAAGGCCCTTGAGTCTTTAACGAAAAAGACCCAAGGGCGCAGCGGTATGTGATGTTATAAAAGGGGACTGTATCGAGAGTCCGTTCGAGGTCTTGCTCACGCCGAACCTCCATTCTTTCCCCTTTTTCGAAACTCAAAGAAGCAAAGTTGTTAAGCTCGTGGGCTTAACAACTTGTCAACTAAACTTTTTACGAAAGAGCAGTGAATAACTTAAAATAAGCTTAAACGACTGATTTGGCTAAAGACTTAAAAGCTTGCAAAGCTAAGTCAGTTGGCTTGTTGAGGACTAATAACTAGTCTAAGGACTAAATAAGCTAAAAGGAGTCTAAACTAACCTAGATAAGCTTAAAAGGGCTTAAAGCTTAGACTAATAAGCTGTTGAGAGCTTATGTTGACAGAAACTAAAACAAAGCTTAATGGCTAAAATGCATAAGCTGTGGACTCTAAATAAGCTAAGAAAAAGGCAAAAGCTAAACAACTTAGCTAATCTATCTAAATAAGCTATTTTAGAACACAAGTGAGCTTATGAAATAAGCTGAATAAGCTTAAAAGTAAAAATGAGCAACCCTACACTAATTTATGCTAAAACAGTGAAAAGCAAGTTTGAGGCTTAAAATTAAGCCAACAAATAAGCTCACTAAGGGCTGAAACTTAGAAGGCTTATACAAGAGCTTATAGGCTCTTGAAATAAGCCAAGAAATTGGGCTTAACTTCTCTTGAAAGCTATGAAAAAGGGGCTTAAAGTCTCCCCTTTGCACCAGGGGAGATTTAAGCTAAACTTAAGTGGCTTATTTGACAGCTTTCTAAAAGCTGTCAAATAAGCTCAAATTAAGAAAATAAGCTTAAACAGATTGAATACCCTAGGAAATGGACTTATGCACCAATTTTTGACTTTTAAAAATCATTTTAACTTGCTGATTTTTGATGGTGAAAAAAGGTGTTGGATTTTTAAAACTGTGACACTAAAAACACTTGGGCTGTTTTGACTCACAAAGTCAAAAGGACACAAGGCATTTTGACAGCTTGTTTTAAACCCACAATTACTCACTTTTGACACCACAACTCAAGTGTCCAAGTGCTTATCCAAATAAGCACTTTGAGTTTTCTCAAAGTCCAACAGTTTCAAACAGTGACTTAAAGAACCTTGAACAACACTTTTTAAAACTGAAAAACCTTTAAAATCAGGCTAAATAGAGCTTAATACTTAAGCTGAAACCAACCTAATGACCATAACCCAAACCAAGACCATTTTGACCCGTTTTGGGTGTTGACCCAAACACCCTCTTATTTAAACTGTCAATACTAAAATGAACTTAAAATCTAATTTAAAGCTAAAACAGCTGAAACCTTTTATCCACTCTTACTAAAATTCACCTAATTAAGCTAAATGAACACTTAAACCTACAGCTTATTAGTAAAAATAAGCTACTTACTCTCCTAGCTTGTTAATACTTAAATGACAGTTTTGAAAAAGTTAATCTAAATTGATTCTAGTTAAAAATTCTTAAAGATATTTAAAACTCTAACTAACCTAGTAACCCTAAGCATGATTAAGCATTCATAAAAATAAAACAATAAGCTAAATGAATAAGCTAAGTGCTACAGTGAATTATGGAAAATGGAACCTGAAATTTTTGTTGTCTCAGAACCAAGCCACTCTATCTGAGTGAGTGGCTTAAAACCTGAACCTAATGGCTCCTTAGCCTCTAAACCAATGAGCTTAAAGCTCAATAAGCTATATTAGCTTATTGCTTCAAATAGCTTCCAAACTTGATTAAACTGGACTCAAGTGATCATGTTTGATGTAAAATGAACTAAACTAGTAAGTGAATGACTTTGAACAAGTTTTTAACTGAATTTGAGCTTATGAACAAGTATAAGCTCAAAAGAGCTTATGAGAGCTTATTAGGTAAAAACAGCTTGAATTTTCATTAAAACTGAGAATTACAAGTACATAAAAGAAATGAGCTTAAAAACACTTAAACTATTTTTAAAAACTACCCTAAAAACTACTTCTCAGCCATAATGGCTTTACACTTGCTTTTATAGAAAAAACGAGCTAGGGTCCTCTTTTTCATGTCTTCTTTACTTGTTTTTCTTTGTAGACACAACAAAAGGGTTGTGTTTGTTGTGTGTGTGTAAAGTTACAATGAATCTCAGCCCTTCAAAGTCCTTGGGTTTCTTTAGAAGCCATCCGAGCCGTCGATATAGGCTTTGGGAGATGTGGGATTGCCAACTTGGCAGTTTAACAGCTGGGAAAGCTTAGTGGAGGAGGGGGGAGAGGTTTGTCCATGGGGGACTTGGGGTTACAGGGTAAAAGCGGGGTGGTTAACCCGTGAATTTTGTACTATGTTTTGGGCGGGAAAAAAAGTTATAAAGGTTGGGGGTGACAGGGTGAATGTTTGGGGTTTTGGCAAGCTTAGTCCCTCATGGTGTTAAGTACCATTGCACCTATGGTCCTTGTGGTTAAATAACTTTGGGGACTTGGCAAAACAAGTCCCCAAGAGTTATAAAACTCTTTGCAGTGCACGTCCTTGGGACTTATAAGTCTTTGGACTTGGCAGTTTGGGCCCTTGGAGTATCATTTTGACAACTTGGCAGTTTTTGCCCTTCTCTTCTTTTTTCTCTTTTCTTCTTATAAATACAAGTTTAGGGTTTGGCAATTTTAACCCTCAAACTTATATTTCTTCACATGTTGACTTTTGGATTTGTCGGGGTTGACTTTGACTTTGACCAGTTGACTTTTCTGTTGACTTTTTGACTTGATTGACTTTTCGGCTTCGATTTGGCTTTGTCTTTCACAGTCTTTTCCATTCCGAGTCCGGTTTTGTCGTTTTGGCTTTGTTTTTCGTCCTTTTCTTAGTTATCCGTTCCTGCACAATACAATTAGCAAAACAAGCGTATATTTGGCATTTTAAGTCCGTTTTTGGTTATTTTAGCTCGTTTTTAAAGGTAAAAGGTATGTGTAATTAAGCACATACCAGTTCACATCAAGGTGTTGCAGCTGGATCTAATATCATTGAAGACAATCCTCTTGCTCAAGCTGACAACGATCCCTTCATAAACGTGTTTGCTTCGAACCTTAGTTCTGAAGCATCATCATCATCTAGGGATGTTAGTTCAGCTGAATCCACTCATGTTACTCAACCACATCATCATCTCAGGAAATGAAGCAAGGATCACCCGCTTGAAAATGTCATTGGCAATCCCTCTCGACCGGTATCCACCAGAAAACAACTTACAACCGATGCCTTGTAGTTCTTGTACAACTCTGTACTGTCAAAAGTCAAACCAAAGAACTTCAAATCTTCCATGACTGAAGATTGTTGATTTCAAGCCATGCAAGACAAGATTCATGAATTTGATCGACTTCAAGTATGGGAATTAGTACCACGACCAGACTGTGTCATGATTATAGCTCTCAAGTGGATTTACAAAGTTAAGCTTGATGAGTACGGTGATGTTCTAGAAAAACAAGGCTAGGTTGGTGGCTAAGGGATATCGACAAAAGGAGGGTATTGATTTCAAGGAATCATTTGCACCGGTTGCACGCATCGAGGCTATAAGAATCTTCATCGCCAATGCCGCGAGTATGAACATGATCATCTACCAG
>BQNB010036077.1:0-42581 GCA_026074375.1 Tanacetum coccineum | reverse complement strand
ATTGTCAATATTAATGACAGTATTCATGAAATTATACCTATAATCCAGCAATTGATTTTGAATCCAGAGTACTTGTCCACAGCAACTAGTAACAGCTACATATTCAGCTTCAGTTGTAGAGGTGACAACCATAGTTTGCTTCTTGCACTGCCATGATATCAACCTATTTCCCAAAAACTGACAACCTCCAGTTGTTGACTTCTTATCTTGAGTTGCTCCAGCATAGTCACTATCATTATAAGCAACTATTTCAAATGGAGAGTCTCTAGAATACCAAAGGCCTAAAGTTGGTTTGCCTTTAAAATATCTAAAAATTCTCTTTACAATTAAGAGATGTGATGTCTTTAGAGTAACTTGGAATCTGGCACATGCACATACTGCAAACATGATATCTGGTCTAGATGTTGTAAAATACATCAAATACCCGATCATAGATCTATAGAGATGTACATCAACATCATCAGCATCTCCATCTTTGACTAAAGGCTTTTCTAAATCAACTGGAGTGGAAGCAGACTTCACATCTATGTAGTTGAATTTCTTCAAAATCTCAGCTACATATTTATCCTGACTGATAAATATTCCATCTTCCTTCTGTTGTACTTGTAATCCTAGAAAGAAAGTAAGTTCTCCCATAGAACTCATCTGAAACTTATCCTTTATAAGCTTCTCAAATCCAATACACATATCCTTGTTTGTAGAGCTTAAGATAACGTCATCAACATAAACCTGTACAAGCAAAATATCTCCTTTGTGCTTCTTGATAAATAATGTCTGATCTATCTTCCCTCTTTTAAACCTATTGTCTAACAGATAGTTAGCCAAGGTTTCATACCATGCTCTTGGTGCTTGATGCAACCCATAAAGTGCCTTGACCACCTTGTAAACTTTGTCGGATGGTCAGGATCTTTAAACCCTGGTGGTTAAGTAACATAAACCTCTTCCTCAATAGTTATAAGAATGCACTTTTCACATCCATTTGATATACCAGAAAACCCACAAAAGAAGCATAGGCTAAAAACAATCTTATGGCCTCAATTCTTGCCACAGGAGCAAAAACTTATTCATAGTCTATGCCTTCTTCTTGTCTATGACCCTGTGCAACCAACCTTTTTTTATTCCTAATCACAATCCCTCTTTCATCTTTCTTATTTCTGAAGACCCATTTTGTTCCAGTGGCCCTCTTTCCAGTAGGCAAATCCACAAGTATCCAAACCTGTTGAAGTTTGAATTGCAGAAGTTCTTCCTGCATTGCTTCCACCCAAGATGAATCAGATAGAGCTTTAGCAATGCTTGTGGGTTCAATATGTGATAGGAAACAAGCATATAAACAAGTATTCATGGTATCATGTGTTTTCTGTTCATATATAGCACTGAGAAACCCTTGTTCAGAAGTAGGTTCTGTCATTCTTCTTGTCTGAATAAAGGACTTCACATCTCCAATCATATTTGTAATTGGGTGATCTTTATGGATTCTTGTATTTGGAGTGGTTGGAACTGTATAAGAATTAAGGATGTTCCCCAAATCAACTTCTGGTTCATCTTCATCACTGAAGAACTCAACATGAGTGGCTTCAAGTGTATGACTAGCTCCCATTTTGAACATGTCTTTAGGGCTATCTGGAGCATATGAACTGGCAGTATTAACTGATGGATCAATAATATTAAGTTTAAAACAACCAGTATTAACTTCAGGACTAGCAGTATTAACATTATTAACTTCCTTAGGACTGCTATCATCTTCAGACTTATCTTTTTCATCATTCTCATTATCTGGACCATTTTCAACCTGCTTTTGATCATCAGTAGTAGATTTTGGTTCATCATTACCAACATCCTTGGAAGGTAAATCAAAGTATGAAGCATCTTTCCAAATTGGCATCATAATGCAATCTTGACTGATTTCTTCTTTCTATGTAGATCTACCTGCATTAAGTTCTCCTTGTGTACCTACAGATTCATTAGTAATTGTACATGCAGCTACTGGTACATAATTCATAGATTGGGTTAGAGAATCAATATCAAACAGCCACTTTGGACCATTCCCTTCTATCATAGGCTTATTCTCTAAAAACCCAATATGCAAGTTTTCTTCTACCCTCCTAGTTCTAGTGTTATATATTCCAAAAGCTTTACTACTCAAGGAATATCCAACAAAGAAACCTTCATCACTTTTGCCATCAAACTTGCCTAAACTGTCTAAAGTATTAAGAATGGTACTATGACATCTAAATGGTCTCATAAAGCTTAGAGCTGGTTTAAAACATCTAAAAATTTCATAAGGTGTCTTGTTATGAGGCTTGACTACTAAGACCCTATTCTGTACATAGCAAGCAGTACTAACTGCTTTGCCAAAAACCTGTTAGAGTTTGAATTGCAGAAGTTCTTCCTGCATTGCTTCCACCCAAGATGAATCAGATAGAGCTTTAGCAATACTTGTGGGTTCAATCTGTGATAGGAAACAAGTATATAAACAAGTATTCAGGGTATCATGTGTTTTCTGTTCATATACAGCACTGAGAAACCCTTGTTCAGAAGTAGGTTTTGTCAGAATCTAAACAACGGTGTGACGAAGACTTGTCAGAATCTAGCAAAGGTGTGTGATTTTTCTTATGGTGCTCAAAGCTCACATTTGCTATCACTTTAGTTATGTGTCTCATAGAAGATGAGGATTTTCTCAAGAGGTTGCGATCTACTTATACTTTGGTCTTGGTATAAGTTTGACGTCACGTGGATAGTACAAGATATAAGACATAAGTTTGGGTTATTCTACTTCAGCATCAAGTTCGTTATACTTAGTTTTCTTCATCATTGATCATTTTATAGAGCCTACAGAATTGAAGATTCAAGAAATGGTTAACATATGGGTTTCAGAGGAAGCTTAATGTTAAAATGTTTAACCATTTACATGCATCATTGAGGTGAAGGTTTTTACTACTGCTAGTCATTATTACTACTGCTAGTTTAAGTTTCTACTGCTCAAGTTCATTAATCTTAAGGCGCGTCATGGAGGGTAATTTGAGTTTTTGGAAGGCTGGATTAGAAGTGTGATAGTGGTTTATGGTTGTCGAAATCAAAGTTGTATACTTTAGTCCCCTATTTGATTATAACAAAAAGGGGAAGAAGGCATTACAAAGATGATTTGCAACTTGTAGATCCTTGGTGGTAAAGTTCTATTCTTTTATATATATTAGCTTCAGGGGAAGAAGCTCGTGCTTATTTTGGTTTTGTCATTCTTCTTGTCTGAATAGATGACTTCATATCACCAATCACATTTTCAATTGGGTGATCTTTATGAATTCTTGTATTGGGAGTGGTTGGAATTGTATAGGAATTTTTAATGTTCCCCAAATCAACTTCTAGCTCATCTTCATCACTGAAGAACTCAACATGAGTTATCTCAAGTGTATGACTAGCTCCTAATTTGAACATATCTTTAGGGCTATCTTGAGCATTAGAACTAGCAGTACTTACTGATGGATCAACAGTATTACGTTTAAAATTACCAGTATTAACTTTAGGACTGACAATATTAACATGTTGTCCAGCAGCATTAACTTCTTTAGGACTGCTATCATCATCAGACTTATCTTTTTCATCACTCTCATTATCTGGACCATCTTCAACCTGCTTTTGATCATCAGTAGCAGATTTGGGTTCAATATTACCAACATCTTTAGAAGGTGAATCAAAGTATGAAGCATCTTTCCAAATTGGCATCACAATGCAATCTTGACTGATTTCTTCTTTCTGAGTAGATGTACCTGCATTAAGTTCTCCTTGTGTACCTGCAGATTCATTTGAGATTGTGCCTACAGCTACTGGTACATAATTCATAGATTAGGTTAGAGAATCAATATCAAACAGCCACTTTGGACCATTTCCTTCTATCATGGGCTTATTCTCTAAAAACCCAATATGCAAGTTTTCTTCTACCCTCCTGGTTCTAGTGTTGTATACCCTAAAAGATTTACTACTCAAGGAATATCCAGCAAAGAAACCTTCATCACTTTTGCCATCAAACTTGCCTAAACTGTCTAAAGTATTAAGAATGGTAACATGACATCCAAATGGTCTCATAAAGCTTAGAGATGGTTTAAAACCTCTAAAAAGTTCATAAGGTGTCTTGTTATGAGGCTTGACTACTAAGACTATATTCTGTACATAGCAAGCAATACTAACTGCTTCAGCCCAAAATGTGGTTGGTAACTTAGAGTCAGCTAACATTGTTTTAGCAGCCTTAATTAGTGTCCTATTCCTCCTCTCAACCACACCATTTTGTTGAGGAGTCATGGCTACACTTTATTCCCTCTTAATACCTTTTTCTCTGCAAAAATCATCCATAACTTTATTCTTAAATTCTGTTCCATTATCACTCCTGATTATTTTCACTTTCTTATCCACTAGGTTTTCTATTTCATCGATAAAGTTCTTAAGAATCTCACTAGTTTCATCTTTAGTTGCTAAAAAGAAAACCCAAGTAAACCTGCTATAATCATCAATGACTACTAAACAATACTTCTTATGCATTAAACTACTCACAAAGGTTGGACCAAAAAGATCCATATGAAGCATAAACAAAGGCTTAGTAATTGGATTCAGAACTTTAGACTTACAAGAAGCTTTGTGTTGCTTCCCTTTAAGACAAGCAACACAGGTTTGGTCATTTTCAAAACGTTTTGTAGGCAATCCTCTTACAAGATTATCCTTAACAACTTATTTATATTCTTAAAATTAATATGACCAAGCCTCCTATGCCAGAGCATTCATTCATTTAATGTAGCCTTTGCAACAAGACAAGTTAAACTCTCTTTAGGAACAATGCTCTTCATATCAAAACTGTACATATTGTCCTTTCTAGGAATTTTAAGAATAATCGGACTTTCATCAGGCAACTTAAAATTAGGATATAAGACAAGACATTCAGTGTCAGTAAAAAGGACATAGTTCTTTTTGTCACACATCTGTGAGACACTAAAAAGATTGAAATTTAACTCATTGACAAAGTATACATCTTCAAAATCAAGGCTAACAGTTTTAAGTGTTCCTTTACCAGAAATTCTACCACTATGTGCTCCTCCCCCAAATGTAACATAACCTCTATCAAATTCCTTGAAATCTGAGAGATAAACTATGTTCCCAGTCATGTGCCTTGAGTATCCACTGTCAATAAATCCTATATCATCCTATTGTGGCTTGCCCTGCACATAAAAATAAGGAAATTAGTTTCCTTTGGGGACCCAAGCCATTACTGACTTGGATCTGCCTCGTGCATCAATGTAGTTGTGTCTTTTAAAAGCAAGTGATACACCATTAGGTTTAGCAGGTCTCCAGACCCAACATGCTGAGGCCTTTACAACATTTTCCAGATTAACTCTAACAGCATTAACAACTGCTAAATGTGGCCTAGCAGTATTAACTGCTTTTGGCCTAGCAGTATTATTTTTTGGGTAAACCTTTTGTTGGTTTTTTTTGGGAAAACGTTTTGTTAGTTAATACTGTTTTTGATTTATAGGGCCGTTTTACAGTTGATTGTGCTAATTTTGAAAAACGTAACATTGGTTTAGCATAAAAAAACTATAGATTTAGTGTGAGCAGTTTTAACTGTCCTGACAGTATTAAATGGTTTTAGGCCAGTTTTCATTAAAACTGCTCTTGGAACCATGTTCCCTTGAGCATTAGGGTGAGTCCTATTGGTAGTATAGTTGTAGTTCACCCTATTATAATTAATCTCGTATACCATCATTTCCCTTTGTTGATATTTACAATGAGCTTGAATATGATCAAAACTACCACAAATAAAACACGCTTTATTATACATCACAAAATCACTACCTAGCTGTTGGGATTTAAGATTATTCTAATTTCTTTGATTCCACCTAGGACTTTGCAATCTATACATCTCAGCATACCTAACTGACTTTTTAACTGGTTTTTCATGATTTTTAGGTTTGACAAACTCTATCTTTTTATCAAGAAAAATAGTTTCTTTATCAACATTAAGTGAAGACTCAACAAAGCTACTTGTGTCTTCTGATACTTGTTCTTTTACCAAAGAGTCATCAGAATTTTCCTTAGAAGCATCTGATTTTTATCACAAAAAAGGTTAGACTCTTGTTTACTATCCTCATAACCATAACTTTTGAATACAAGGTCTTTGAATTCATCAAGACCAGAATAAGACAAATCAAGCCTTTTAGGTTGATTATAGATTAAAGGATGGGGTGGAGGAACAACATTATACCCCAAACCCTTTTTACTTTTGTAAGTTATCTGACTCTCTAACAACTTGTTTAGGCTCTTTGAGGCATTATCAAATTTCTCTATTTTAAATTCAATGCCCTCTTTTTCTTGCTTAACTTTTTCAAACTCACTTTTAAGCACATTTATTTCATAGTCTTTGCACGCTACTTCCATTTTAAGAACTGCAAGTTCTTCACTAAAAAGAACCTCATTCTTTCTATATGTGATAAGTTGTTCTTCTACAGTTGCTAAACCTCTTTTATAAGTAGTGATATTTGCTAAATTGTACATTAAATTACCCGGGATTTTGCCAAATAAAAGCCATAAAAATGCCAAAAGAATAGAAAACGTGTGCTTTTGTGTCTAATTGTGCAGGAAAGGATTACAAGGACAAAAAGAAGCAAAAACAGTCAAAAACCGACAAGAAACGGGAAAAAGACAAGACAAGAGCAAAGGGTAAAGAATTCACAAGCCGGATCAGCCCGACACAGCAAGAAAGGCAGTCAAAGGAAGAAACAATAAAGTCAAGGGCCAAAAGTGACAAGTCTTCAAAGTTTCAAAGGCTTATTTAGAAGAATAAAGTTCAAGGACCAAGTTTGCCAAATATGAAGAGTTGATTATAAAGAAGAAAGAAAGAGAGAAAGAACCACAAGGACTGAATTTGTTAATTCTCAAACTGTTTTACACTACAACTTGGGCGGAGCAAACACAAGGACGAGTTTTGCAATTCCTTCAAACTTTCAAAACAGAAAACGCGTTTGTTATAACCGCCTAACAACCCTAACTACCCAAACAGAATTTCCCGCGCTTTTTACACACAAACCCACCTTCGAATTTCCCACACCCCCGCTCCTCTATAAAACCCAGCCCTGCTCTTACACCCTCTCCAATCATAAACGCCCACGTGGCAACACCTTATTGGTTCTGACACTCTAAACTCTAACACTCATCCAACGGCTTATATTTTTCGACAATGATCAACGGTTTGTGATTAAATGGATCATTCAGAATTCTCCCTCCTCTCTCCCAATTTCTCTATAAATAGCAGCCAATAGTCTCATTTTTAGTTATTGATTTTTTTTAAAAAAATTCTCTTTGTAAAGTTACCCGTTTTTAAGCAATTGAACTTTCACTTTAAGGCAGAATAAAAAAAAGAAAAAGACAAAAAAAAACAGAAAGGACAGCAAGAAAAAGAAAAAAAAGACAACAACAAAAGAAAAAGCAAAGTTAAGAAAAATAGAAAAAACAAAAAAAGAAAATACAAGGAAAAGCAAATAAGCTTTTAAGCTTTTGTATTCTTCCTTTTCAACTTGTATTTGACAAATCTAGTTGTATCAATTCATTTTACAAGTTTTTGTGTTCTTTGATTTACATTTGAAGTCGAATTTATCAAATAAGCTCTTAATAAGCTCATTTGAGCTTATTCTTTCTCATAAGCTCAATTTTAATCAAGTATTGTTTCTTACACATTCATTTACTAATATTACTCATTGTACACCAAAAGCATGATCACTTGAGGCTATTGAGTTTAATTTGGAAGAAACAAGAGTAAATAAGCTCAAATTCAGCTTATATGGTTTTTACAAGTTAGAAGGCATGGTAGCCATTAGGAACACTTAAGTTTCTACTTTTGGACAACTTAAGTGTGAAGATTCTGCAAAAATAAGGTTTCATTCTCTCAATTCTATTTTAGCATCTACCTAGCTTATTCATTTTGCTTATTTCAAATTTGTTTGCTTACTCTAGTGCTTAATCCTGTTTCATTTAGTGTAGACAGTTTTTAGTTGTTATTGTTTTAAGTTTTCTTAGTTAACAACTCATCTAGAGTTTATACTTGCATTTCTGTCAATTTTAGAATAATAAGCTACATAGAGTAACTAGCTTTTTATCACTAATAAGCTAGTATTTTTATAGCTCAATTAGCTTAAGTAGGTGAAAATTAATAAGAAGTAGATAAAAAGTTTCATCTGTTTTAGTCTTAAATCAGTTTTTGATTGAACTTAGCTTTGGCAGTTTAGCTTAAAGGTGTGTTTGGTAAAAGCTTCATTTGACTCTTAAAGTCAAAGTAAACTTGTCAAACTTTTCACACAGCTGAGTGTAGTCATTTTATAAGGTTCTACATAGATTTTCAGGTTTAGGTTGTTAAATCCAAAAGTTTAGGTGTTAAAATCTCTTGCCAGCACCAGGGCAAGTTTGAGTTAAAAGAAGTTTAGATTTTAGTATTTTAGAAGCAACTTAGAAGTTAAAAATTGTTTTGTGTTAACTTAGTTGCATTTAGTAAAGTGTTAGTTTTAAAATTCTAGCCTGCATCTTTGTGCAAAGCCAATTGCATCAGCAACAGCAAATCACAGCATATCAGTTTGAGTGTTAGCCATTTTGTTGTAAATCGTTTAGCCCATCTAGGATCGTTTTACAGATAATATTGAAAACGCAGCGGAATTATAAGAAAGCAATATTATCAAACAAGATTTTTCATTCAAACGATTCCTATTTACCCCAACCTATAACATGGGGCTACACCAACTACTATGGTGTACTAACTAACTAACTAACTAATATACAAAGCACACACACTTTGTAATCAGACTCTCATTGGAGAAGTCTGTGTTTTCTATGGATGGATTGATTTATTATTCTACGACCTAGGATCTCTTTATATACTAGAGATTCCAGGTTTTAACAAGTCCTAATTAACATAGAAGCCTATCTTTTGCACTTTAGGTCCCTCCAGCAACTTGAAGACTTCTTTAATTCGACCTTGATCCTTCTTGTTTGATTCTTGTTTCATTCTTGTATTTACTTTGTCTCATCAAATCAATTATACTGGAATGTATAATTCCCAACAATCTTCCCCTATTTGATGAAGACAAAACAAACAAAATCGTGTACGAACTTCCCCTTAAATAGAGAAGTTGAGATGTAATCATCTCCCTGAATGAAACAAAATCTTACTTCCCCTTAACTTATAATCATGCCACCACACATAATAAGATGCAAATCAATAAACTTGTAATCTTCTTCCCCTTTTTGTAATCATCGAATAGGGGTCTTCTGTAGAAATGCAACTTGGATCATAACAGCTACAAATCATATACCACAACTACTAATCCAGCCTTCCAATACTCAAAATACCCTCCATGAAGCATAATACGAAAAATGACTTTGAGCAGTAGAAATATAAACTAGCAGTAGTAATAAATGACTAGCAGTAGTAATGAAACACTTCCCCTCAAGTGGTGCATGTAGATGGTTAAACATGTAAACAATAAGCTTCCCCTGAAACCAATATGTTTACCATCTCTTGAATCTCGAACTCAGTAGGCTCTATGTAGTGATCACTGATGAAGAAAATAGAGTATAACGAATTTGATGAAGAAGTAGAATCTCCCAAACTTGTGCCTTATATCTTGTACTATCCACGACGTTGAGCTCATACTCCTAATGTATAAGCAGACCACAATCTCTTGACAAAATCCTCATTCTCTATAATGAGACACTGAGCACAATAACGTAACTCCTTCAAGTGATAGCGAATGTGAGCATTGAGCACCTTAAGAAAAATCACACATTCCTAGATTTTGCAAGTCTTCGTCACCATACAAAACAAACAAGTTACCTCCTGCTAAAAGGTATGATAAGAACACGCATCTGTGAGACTCAACTACAATATCAAATAAGTGATAATCAACTGTCTTCGTAATCACATCTTCAAATAATCTCCAAAACAAGCCTTTTAAATGTTTAAGATCATTTAAAAATCAATCCATTAACTTCCCTTTAAACGAAGCATTCGAGATCCAAATCCATCCAAAAATCAAAATTCATGTATTACCCGATATCTGATAAAGCAAGCAGTACGTTCTAAGTAATCGGAAACTCTAGCGGTACTTCACAACAGCAGCGGTAACAGTTGATCTGTTCAGCGGTACTATTGATCACAACGAGCGATACTTTGATATGGATTTAGTACCTATTGAATAATCGACTGATAGTACTTTCATGAACATAGCGGTAGTAATAAAAAGCGGCATTATTAACATAGATATGAAGCATATCCATTTCGTGTAAAATCCAAGTAACAGGCCCAACTGGAAAAGTAAGAGTCACAAGTCCATTTAAAATATTAGAGGCCCAAAAGAAAAATATGTCCAGTTTTAATTTATGATACAAATCCATACGGTGGCAAGCAATCATCCCAAGCATAAATGTGATATCAAATACTTAGAGCATTCATAACTCTATCTTACACTTATACGCCTCTTTCCCACGCAGCCACTATTTTTTTTTTCTTATACCTCCATATTAAAAATTAGATACGCTCCATCTATCTTTCATCTTATTTCTTCACTGAATAAATAAACACAAACAAATCAATATTCACGAGCCCCGTCTTATCTCAAACTCTGTTCCAATTTAAATCCAACTCAATACATCTCTTTTCTATATGAACAAAACAAATCTGATATACCCTTTTCTTGTTTATATCGAAACATGAAAAACCCTTCTTGGACGAACCTCAAACATAACATCAATTAAAATCCCAAGGCCCAATAGAAATAAAGCCCAATCATAGGCAATTATAACCCTCGATGAACACCAAACAACAACTGTAACTATGTTGAGCAGCGGCACAAACTGTTAAAGCAATATTAACATAAAAAGTATGTAGCAGCGCTTTAATTGTCACAAAACTGTCACTAATCTCATGTCTCCTTCCTCCCATTCGAAATAGTGACACTTTATCTGTTGTTATACTATCACAAATTCATCGCTAATAAGTTGCTCCTTCCTCCCATATCCTTTTGTGACGCTTATTCTGTCACTAATTTCATTGCTAACTTGTTGCTATTCGAGCAGTACTTACAATTTACCCCAAGCAGTACTTACTACTGTTTCAATGATCATGAAGCAATCACCAAGATTACATCGAGCAGCTCCAAAAACCCTCATCGATCCATCATCCATGTATGATTATGTAGACAACAACATTAAAATGAATCCAAATATTCTTCACACAGAATATTTACTCACAACCAATCACGAATGTCAAAACTTGCTGTGATGAACCAATCAACAAGAAAGTGTCATTAATACTTTGAAACCCAACATACATCTTGCTTGTTTCTATCGACTTAAGCATGTGAAGTCATGTCCATCTCGACTAGAGTTCATCGTTAATCCAGAATCAACTCAACAAAGCTAGCCAAGTATGACAAAGGAAAAACATCAAACAAAAATATGACAAACAATACCTTATTCGCAGACATATTCGTCATAGCATAACTTTTTATTAAAGAACCGTATCTGGACGATCGCTCTCCGTCAAATGTAGATATATAAAAAGCCCAAAGAACCTTCAGTCCAAATTTCGCGATGATCCAACGGTTAACGAACAATTTTTGATCGTTTTACCACAGCTGCCCAGAAAAAGACGAACATAAAAACCATATACGAATTTACGGTTTCTTCTTCATTCTTCGACCATAAAACCTTGTAGATCCTAGATCGAGAGCCCCATGGCTCTGATACCACATGTTGAAAATCGTTTAGCCCATCTAGGATCGTTTTACAGATAATATTGAAAACGCAGCGGAATTATAAGAAAGCAATATTATCAAACAAGATTTTTCATTCAAACGATTCCTATTTACCCCAACCTATAACTTGGGGCTACACCAACTACTATGGTGTACTAACTAACTAATTAACTAACTTAATATACAAAAGCACACACACTTTGGTAATCAGACTCTCATTGGAGAAGTCGTGTTTTCTATGGAGGATTGGAGTTTATTATTCTACGACCTAGGATCTCTTTATATACTAGAGATTCCTAGGTTTACAAGAATCCTAATTAACATAGAAGTCCTACCTTTTGCACTTTAGTCCCTCCATACTTTGAAGACTTCTTTAATTGCGACTTGATCCTTCTTGTTTGAATCTGTTGATTCTTGTATTTACTTTGTCTCCATCAAATCAATTAACGTGGAATGGTATAATTCCCAACACATTCACTCCTTTAAAATCTCATCATTTCCATTAGAAATATTGGAAAACTTTTTACCTAGGGAAGATTCCAAGTACTAAGTACTTAGTCCTCAAAATTTCACTTGCAAATTCATTAATAAGCTCTTTAGCTTATTAGTAAAAAAGCTCAAAAACAGTTCATTAAAACCTTGCACTTTTCATCTAATTTTCCTTTCTAATTTTATGTTAACTCTAGGTTAATTTTGTTTTAGATTCCTTTAAAACACATCTAAGCATCAAGTATTTGCTTTGCTTTAAAAGTTCATCAAGAAATAGCATTAATAAGCAAAATCCAAAAAAGCTTTCCTTAAACCCTAACTTCTTCTGTAAAGAGATCATAAAGCATATTTTCCAGCTTTTTTTATTTGATTCTGTAGATAAAAGTGCAAAGTCCCCCCTAAAAAGTTTGTTAGGTAATAAGCCCCTTAGAAACTTTGTAGTTTTGAGTTTTTGGCTGAAAAGCACTTTCATTAATAAGCCAAAATAAGCCATTAATCGTAGGTCTTTTGTATCTTACTTATAGTTTCAAGGCTTAGGACCATTTTAACTAGAGGTAAATTTACCAAATTTCGCCCGCCTACCCTTTAGTTTCACTGCTTTCAATTTCTACCCTGTCTTTCCTAGTTAAATAAAAAATTAATATTTTTGTTTTTAGTTTTATTAAAATTAAGGTTTATAGTTTAATTGATAAAATTAGGGTTTAATTAGATCTTTGATGGTATTTACAATGAGCCTGCACATGATCAAAACTCCCACAAATGAAGCAAGCTTTGTTATACATCACAAAATCACCTCCTAGTTGATTGGACTTCTATCCATTCCAGTTTCTTTGCTTCCCCCTAGGACTTTGTGATCTATACATCTTAGCATACCTAACTGACTTTTTAACTGGTTTTTATGATTTTTAGGTTTGACAAACTCTTCCTTTTTATCAACAAGAAAAACAGATTCTTTATCAACATTAAGTAAAGACTCAACAAAGTTACTTGTGTCTTCTGATACTTGTTCTTTTATCAAAGAGTCATCAGAATTTTCCTTAGAAGCATCTAATTTTTTATCACAAACAATGTTAGACTCTTGCTTACTATCCTCAAAACCATAAAGGGTCTTTGAATTCATCAAGACCAGAATAAGACAAATCAAGCTTTTAGGTCGATTATAGATTATAGGATGGGGTAAAGGAACAACATTATACCCTAAACCCTTTTTAATTTTTTCAGTTATCTGACTCTCTAACAACTTGTTTAGGCTCTTATAGGCATTATCAAATTTCTCAATTTTAAATTTAATGCCCTCTTTTTCTTGCTTAACTTTTTCAAACTCACTTTTAAGCACATTTATTTCATAGTCTTTGCAAGCTACTTCCCTTTTAAGAACTGCAACTTCTTCACTAAAAAGAACCTCATTCTTTCTATATGTGATAAGTTGTTCTTCTACAGTTGCTAAACCTCTTTTATAAGTAGCTGCTGTAAATTCAGTTTGATTAAGCTTAACAATTAAATCATCACACTGTTTCTTAAGAGTTTCATAGTTTTTCAGACAAGTTTTAGAGCAAGTTTTATCATTGTATACCTCAGAGTCTGAAAACGCCATTAGAGCCATGTTTGTCTGAACCTGTTCTTCTGCCATATCACTCCAGTCAAAACCTACACCATCTATAGCCAACATTGCCTTTGAAGATGTGTCTTCATTGTTTCCTTGCTTCCTAGTGTTGTCTTGATATTTGAACTGACCCTCTTTGTTCCTTGGTGCTCTACATTCCCTGGCAAAGTGTCCCATCTTGTGACAGTTGAAACACTCTACCTTGGATTTATCATACCCAGCAGTATCATTAGCATTAATGAAAATTTTCTTGCATGTCCTCTGATGAATGGTACTCTATTGCCCTCATTTTATTAACAGAGAGAGCTGCCACTTCAAATCCATTACTTCCAGATCTTACTTCACTGAATGTCGCTCTAGTCTGCTGTAGGAGATTTAGAATCATTGGGATTTTCAAATCATGAAAGCTATACACAGGCATTTATCTCTAAGGTTAGCTAGTAGTAGTTACTAACTTGAGGACTAGCAGTGTTAACATTAGGGCTAACAGTACTAACTTCATATGCAGGTTTAGCAGTATTAACATCATTAGTATTGCTAGTGCTTGGAGCAGTAATAAAGGCCAAGTTTTGAGCACCACTACTTGCACCAACAGATTTCTTTACACTTTGTTCAACAATTTTGAAGTTGTTGTACAAATCATCGATGCTCATTGTTTTAATTTCAGCCTTATTCATCCAAACTACAACATGAGTATTCCACTCAGGGGGCAAGCTTGTCAAAATTTTTGAATTTAAGTCTTCTTGAGTGACGACTACACCCAAAATTGCAAGCCTACTAACAATCTTCTGGAGCCTGTTAAAGATAGAGTCAAGAGACTATGTGCTTGATGCACTAAAATTTTCATATTGTTGCTTCAAAAGTGTCTTCTGTGTTTTTTAGTGGCTTCATTACCTCTAAATCGTGTTTCGATAGCAGCAAACATTGTTTTAGCATCATTGTACTAACTGAAATAAGTTAATGTTCATTGGGAAGAGCAATGAGTAGCAAACTTCTAGCCTTCACATCATTCTTCTTGTTGGTCTTTTCTTTAACAGTTACAGGTACTGACATCTTTGTAACTGAAGTACCATTCTCTTGTGCTGTTTGTGGTACAGATACCCATGAGTTACCATTCTCTATGACCTCCCATAGAGCATAGTCTTGTACCTGGAAGTACTGCTTGATTCTTATCACCCACATCTCATACTCACCTAGTTTGAGTATGGGTAGCTTAGCAGTAGTATTACTATGTGCAGATTCAAATTCCATGACTTCTAGATCAAAGTTTCTCAAAGCAAAAGCTCTGATACCACTTGTTGATCCCAATCCTTGATCGATTCCTTAGCTTGTCTAAGGTTAAATTACCTTGGATAAATCCAAAATAACTTGTTGTAGAAACTTTGTATGTATACTAAAGTGTATGCGGAATCTACACCTTAATATCTAGAAGTATTATGAATAAAACAGTAATTGTGAATGAACAAAGATATAACCAAACGCTCCAATATTATTAGATCAATAATACGAGTACTCTTCACTAGTACTAGGGTTTACAACCTTGAAGCTTTTTAATCGACTTCACAACTATGAAAACTTGTATATCAACTAATGCCCCTAGAGCCTCCTTTTATAGACCAAGGAGTCCTACAAGGCTTACAATACTTTCCTAAGATATCATGATCTTTTCTAAAAGAAAACGTAATCTCTTAAACAAATACATTATACATATCTTTTACAAAAATAACTCAATACTTATCTTCGTAAGTATTCTTGTTCTCCAGACAATCCTTATCTCTTTACTCGTCTTTATCCTTCTGACAGTAGTAATTCTTCTAGCAGTTGTAATCCAGCAGCATAAACTTTTGTACCAGCAGTACTGATAAACATAAGCAGTAGTAACATTAGTACTAGCAGTACTAATATATACTAACAGTAGTAACTGTGTACTAGCAGTCTTAACGTTACTACTAGCAGCACTAACTACTTAGCATATATTTCAGTCTTCAACTCTGAGCAGTCTTAACTTCAACAAGCAGCAGTAACTTAATACTAACAGTACTAACTTATACTAACAGTAGTAACTAGCAGTAGTAACTTTATACTACCAGTACTAACTACTTAGCATAATTTTCATTAGTATCACCAACAGTACTAAGTTATGCTTGACAGCACTAATATATACCTGAGCAGTAGTAACTCTAAGAATCATCTTGAAGTCTTTAAGTCCCAACAATCCTCCCCTAAACTTGATGTTCATCATATGAATCTTCAAGTTTCTTTATTAAAAGTCCTCATCACTATCAGGAAGATGCATTCAAACACTTCATTGACCCTTTTGCTGCTTTACCATGAGCTTGAGTAGTTGATAGCACATCTCATTCCAATAATCAGCTTGAAGTTTCTTGTTGAGCATATTTGTGATTGTTATTGGTGTAAGAGGATATCTTTTCTCAACCAACATAAAGATATGTACATTTCCAAACCTTACAAAGTGCACTCCACAGGAATCAAACAACTTCTAAACAGTCACTTTGTATCCTTGTAGATTTCTCCATACATCACAAGTGCCATTGCCATATCAAACAATCCAGTGTTGCATTCTAGGACAAAACATATTGACATCAGGTATCTCTTCATCAAAGACCACATTTTAAAAGGATATATGGAGCTTCACTTTATACCCACTAACTTGCAATTAGCTGATATCTTTACCAAGCCTTTGGCTGAGCCTAGCTTTACTAGATTGATCGCTGAGTTGGGTATGCTCAATATTGAGAAACAAGTATCTGAGAAGAAACAAGTGTCTAAGTAACTAGTACCTTTAGTGAGTCTCTGACCTGAATATTAAATGTTTTAAGGTAACTTAAATGTAACTAGCTAGTTGAAAGACAAACATTCTCGTTATTTAATTTAAGATTCACTCAAAAAGTTTTACCAACTTTCTCAAAAAATATGGAGATCACAGTACTTAAAGGGTCATGGGGACCCAAGTTTTGTGACAGTTTTACCACTCGCATTTAATGCGGACTTCAAATCAATTTTATTTTTAACCTATAAAATTCTTTGTGGTATAAATTGTTCGCCGTTTTTCACATACATCACTTTTACTCATCCAAAGCCCTAAAACCTTAATTTTTAAAACACCTCACATACACCATCTCATTAAAGCTCTTTCAAAGTTTTAAATCAAAATGGCATCAGATGCCACATCCTCACAACAATCACAACTTATACCATCATCAAAGGTCAATTTTAGGTGTACAGATAGTATAATTGGTTTCAACAACGTTGTGGCCCTTCTTGAGCACTCAAATAAGTCATTTCGACCCATGCTTAGTTTTCTCTCAAACTGTTGCATCAATAGGGCCCTAACCCTTTAACCATCCACAATGTATGTGTAATACCTAAAGGAGTTTTGGTATACAACAGAGGTTGAAGAGGATACCAAGACTATTATCTTCTTACCCTCATAGTTGGATAAACCCCTATCCTTTACCCAAGATAAGTTTGTATTCCCCATTGGCCTACCTATTTGCAAGGACGTTGTTCCTTTACCTCCTAAGGAGACCGTAAGGGCTGGACTGGCAACTTTAGGCTTATTTGACAAAGATAAACCAACCATTTCATCCACTGTCCTTATTTATTCCTCTCCCTTAAAGATGAAGTATTTCTCACCCATTTAGAATATTTTCATGCAATATATTGTAAAGTGTTTGGGAGGGATGCAAGGGTCACATGACCAAATGAACCTTAATCAACAAACAATTTCATATTGTCTTATTTTGGGATTAGAGATTGACATTAGGTGAATTATTTTCTCAGACTTGGTTTATAAGCTTCAAAATAGGAAGAAGAACAGGGAACTGAATATTTGCTATACAAGGTTTTTATCCCTAGTTTTTGAAAAATTGCTTGGAAAAGATTATGTCAGCAACGATCTCACTCTTGTAAAATCCCATACCATTATAGTTGCTTCTTTTCAAAAATTGTTAGCATCTAAAGTTCCTTTAACTTCACACATGTTAAAAGTAGCTAAATTTTCTGAAGAGCCTGAACAGTCTTTGCTCCCTCCCTTTGGGGAGGTGAATGCTGATGACACTGCTGATAAGTCCTTGTCTAGGGCCTTTGTGTAGCCTGTCACTCACTCCAAAGCAACAATGGACCTGAAGACAAAGAATAAGAAAATCCTACCTTCTTCCAAACTAAAGTCTCCATATAAGGTTAGGGTCATATTTCCAAAGAAACAAGTCGCTGAGACTTAGCACGCTGAAGTCACAGTGGCCACCGCTGACGCCACCAAGAGTTTAGAAGCCTCTGAGTTGGCAGAGGAGCAAGGAAACCGGCCTTCAACTGCTGAAACTGTAAAGGTAACAATATTTTAAATATAAGGGGCACTGCAAGCAACCACTCTTAAACTTCTCTAGGAGAGAGTGGTGAAGTTAAGGGCTACCCCCGACCCAATAAAGAGTCAGATTCAGCACTTATATTCCCATATCTTCTGTACACTCTGTATCTGCACTCAGGGAATGATACTGAAAGGCTGAAAACATATGATAGTTGACTTTGAAAACTCTAGACTTTGCTCGATTAACCCATCCATGCATGAAAGTTGACCTTTGTATGAACTGTCCTCACTCAAACTCAGAGGTCCCCTTAACCAATGAAAAGAGTCCTAAAGTCTTAGACTTTTGAGGGGACTGGATATTCACACCTAGTCTTCTTAAGGGTAGCTAATGGCAATCCTTCCTTGTATTACAAACTCACAACTAAAAAGAGTCCCAAAGTCTTAAGACTTTTGAGGGGACTGGATAATCACACCCAGTCTTCTTAGGGGCAGCGAATGGCGATCCTTCCCTATATAATAAACTCACAACTAAAAAGAGTCCCAAAAGTTTTAAACTTTTAAGGGGACTGGATAATCACACCCAGTCTTCTTAGGGACATCGAATGGAGATCCTCAACCTCATTAAAAATTCACTATGTTTATCTAACAAGTTTATGCAGGTACTAGACCAAAATGCCAAGGAAGATAAGGATGATGAGTTTATAAGTATGGAGGAAGTAGCTGAGGATCAATCCAAGGAGATTCCAACTATTGAACAGCTACTGGATGAAGTTGATAAACAAAACAAAGCTATTTAAGAAACTCCAGAGAGTCCCTATGACACAGAGTCTGAAATCAAGACTGTAAAATCCTTCTTTACTAGCCATTTCTCTGAGTTGTAAGATCTGACCATGCATGACTTTGAAGAAAAGCTGATGTTCATGAAAACTCTGACTCTGAACTACAATCAATGCTTGATGATGACCTGAGATCTATCTTATGATTTCACACTGCAGACTCTGACGATGCTCAAGAATATGATGTCTCTAAATCTGACAATATTCTCCAAGATGATCATGCTTCCGCTGAACATCTCATTCTTCTAGATCATATGGATCATATTTGTGAAGAAGTCAGCTCTCTTCATTCATGACTTAGGGACATGGAGTCATCTATTATTTAACAAGTCTTTGCTAATTTCAAGTCATCCCTGCCAGAACTTATCACTGACTCTCTTAAAGATCAGTTGCCTCGCTTTCTCTCAGATGCTCTAAAAGATACTCTACCTCAGCTGCTTAGGGACTCCATTAAGAGTTCTGTTTCTAAATCAATTATAGAGGAATTACCACACGTTAAGGCACAGGTTTAAAAGAATTTACAAGATCAGCTTCCTAACCTTCTTCTAAAACTAATGTACAAAGAGTTTAATGCCTTCAACAAACTGGAGAGTCAGAGATTTGCTTTACTTCAGAAGGAGCTGAGCAAATCCTTTCATAAGAACATGAAGAAATCCATCAGACTAAAGGTCAGAAAAGGGATGAAAGAAGTTCAAGACAAGCTCTCTTGTTGCACATCCACTGTGGCTACCAACTCCCAACACGTTCAAGATCTCAGGGTTATGTTTAAGGACATGGTTTCCCTCTTAGAGGTAGCAGAAGTCTTTAAAAAGGCTAATGCTAAGGGGGAGAAGTGGGAGAAAAACAACCTTGCTGAGGAAAAAAAATGCTCCACACCCTAATCAAACTAAGGGGAGCAAATCTCAGGGGCCAACATTATTGATATTGTTCAGGGGGAGCAACCATCAACTCAAGTGGGGCTAAATGATGAAAAAGCTCTGGTTGTTCGTAATCCAGAGGAAAAGAAAGAAGGAACTCTCTCTATGGAGGATGATTCAGATAGTGATGATCTTGACAACCAGCCCCTATAAAAAAGATTTAAAATCATGACTCCCATTCCTAATCCAATCCATCTGAACACCTTTGTCCCAAAGGATGTTCTAAAGCCAAATGAACAACATAAGCCTCTGCATGACTTCACCAATCAGCTGTTTGGAATCACTTCCTCGAAGTTCTTATCGACTCCTCCCAAAGAACCTACACCTCCTAGAGATCCCACAAAGGGCAAAGAAGTTGCCATTGTGAAAGAACAAGTGAATAAACTTGTTACTTATCAAGAATAAGGAGGTTATATCCCTAAAATGCCAAAGTTAAAATCCTTCATTACCTTAGAGGGAATTCTATCCCTAGAAGAATACAACAATCAAATCAGGGAACTAAAAAGGATAAGTGATCTGAAAGCACAACAAGATAAATCTGAACAAGAACTGAAGAAGATGTTCAGTCGAGCCACATTGATGGCTCGAGCTAAGAAATGGACTGAACATGAGGTAAAGAAAGCCAAGATAGTAGAAGAATACAATCACCAGATCTCCTTCAAAGCTAATCCTCTGCCAATCACAAAGATCAGCTATGTTGTAAATTCAAACAAAGAGGCCACTATGAAGATCACCAAAGGCGACAATCCTCTAAATCTCATTGTTCATCCTAACCTTAGATTAAAGTCGCTTGGTTTCAGTGAATGGCTGGAGGTTCATGCCCTGGTATGCAAAAAGACTGGGAAATCAAACGATATACTATTACAGAGTCTAAGAGCAAAATTCCAGTGGGTCATGGAACAGGATAAAAAGCTAGGACTTCCTCCAACTCAAGCACTTGCAACTTTTGGAATGACAGCTGAGAAAAAAAAGGAAAAGGACACAGTTCCTCAAAGAAGCCTTTGTCACTGAAGACATCAGAGTCAATGGGATGAACAGAAATCTGATTCCTCCACATGGGGTTGTGCCAATCAAAGGCCTTATCATCAAAGAACCTGAGTCAGGAATCTTCTTCATGAACAAGAATACGGATATAGCCTTCCAAAGAGAAAGTGAGTTTCATTTGACTCCTACTATTCAGCTAATTCGCATTCAGAACCAAATCAAAGTTGACTCAAAGATTGTTGATGAGATGTTCAGAAAAATGATCTATGTAATAAAGGCTAGGAGTGATTGTATAAAGGCTAGAGGGACTGTAGAAAAGAACCTAGATGATTTAGGATAAAATGTAATAAAATCAATGAAGTTTCTTTTGTTAATCCTTTGATCAATTATGTGTAAGAAGAAGTTATGTACTCATTTACAATAATTTTTTACCTTAGCATAATTTATATTCAAATAAAGGGAGATTATTGGGCCGATTCAGTGCCTAGTAATCAGCTCCTAAATTTAAACAGAAATTAGGCTAAGTATTGAAGAACCTTTAAGTGGTGGACTCAGAGATAATGAAAGAACCTCTGAGTGGTGGACTCAGAGGTAATGAAAGAACCTCTGAGTGATGGACTCATAGGTAATGAAAGGACTCTCTGAATGCAAAGCCTTAGAGAGCAACATCAGACGTATTCGAGTCAAAGACATTATCAAGGAAGTCAAAGATTACTTAAAGACATACTCGTTAGCTGGGATGGATATCAGCTGGTATGTAGAAGGAATATGCTGAGGTTCTAAGGTTAGCCAGAAGTGGCAATACTCTAACTTTCCTATTACTCTTTGAAGAACAAGCTGAGCTTAAAAGTGTTCTCTGATGTTTAGGCAGGAAACTTAATATCACCTAAAGACGCGACAAAAGGTGATTTGAGTTGTCTATACCAAGTACGAAGTTGGTAAATGTAGTGAACAGTTGGCAGAACTGTTCACTAAAGTATGGGCGAGTAGTTTCCAAGATTGGACGTGCATTAAATGCCTTGTACGTCCTCCACTAGAATCTTGACACGTTTCAACTACCCCCACTAAGGACGCAACCTCGTATTAGTATAACTAGAGAATGTTGTAAGGAGTAAATGCGATAGCTTTTATTGTTGTTGTTATTATAGGCGTTTACTCCTTTGTCGAACTTACACCGTAGACCTCTGATCCTATCAGCTGGCTATATAAGTTCGCTTGTAACTTTGATAATCTATCAAATTTACTTGTTCAAAGGGTAATCATACATTGTCATTCAACTTGTGCGATCCATAGCACATTGTAATACTTTGATTCTTAATCAATAAAGAATTACATGATTGAAAAGTTATTACTTATGTTATTTACATTAGATAAGTGTTATATTTCATATAGACGTGTTAATTGGGACTTTCAAATACCCCCCACTTGAATCCTACTTGTCCTCAAGTAGTCTTTAAAATTTTATGAAAATGTATCCCAAATGATTTTTCTTTAAGCATTTATTCGTTCAATTAACATTACACAACAAAACACCTCATAAAATAGGAAGATGAAATCACTCAAATCACTCGATTAATCTATGTGGTAACATGTAACTAATTCGCTCAATTGCTCGGTCATGACAAGTATTCTATTATAAGCTTAGCAAGGATACACATCTCCACCACTAAAGCTAAAGAGTAACGAATTTATAAAGGTAAATTCAGTTTAAAAGTTTAAACCTTCATAAATTTAATTCTTAGCTTACATTACTTAGTTACCAAATCCTTAACAAACCAAATTTTATACGTTGTTACCAAAATAGAGGGGATATATACAATTTATTTTGGTTTATTTCTAATTATTGGAAAAAAGTTTAAAACTGCACAAAATGCAAATTGCTTTCGCATACTTTACTTTGTTATCAAATCCTTAACAAACCAAAGTCTATCACAATGCATAAAACATACGTAATCAAAACAAAGAAGCCACAAAACCAATAGCCTTTATATCACAATTTTTTTTAACCTTGAGATAAGAGTGTAGCATCTATGTTGACCTGCCGGAATTCCGGCTACACCGCCGCCGTCAAACCCTCAAAGTTGCTAAAACCCAAAATCAGAATATAAAACTCAGAGCTCTCAAAGAATATTAAACCATGAATTCATAATCTTAATGAATATAATTAAAGATAAATAGGACACAAAAATGGGGGTTAATAAACTTACAAAATCAATTAGGGGAAAACCAAAAATCTGCTTGTTCTCCATCATAAAATCTAATAGCTTACAAAATCAATTGGTGTTTGGTGTAGGGTGCTTTCCGTGTTTGGTGTGTGGGTGTGGATATGCATTTTACTCAGGCGGTGGGGTGAGGCAATGAAAGAGATAATGAGGGCGATGGTATGTGTTTATTTCGAAGAAGAACACGTGTTATAAAATTGGATTAGTGGGAGGATGATGGGAAAGTAATAAAATAAACTGGAAAGTATTATAAAACTGTAGCAAATCGGAGTGGTCTAATGTCAATTTGTATTATAAAGGTAGTAACATGTATCTTTTGTTTTATTTTTATTTTATTATTTTGATTTGGTGACATTTGTATTTTTTTAGTGAGCAAAAGTTTTATTCATCATATGTCACGAGTTTTGTAGTGGAAGCTTGTTAGGTAGTTATGTCATCATTAACATTTGATCGTGACCAAGTCGACCAATTTACTACAAATGGGCAGATGTCGCTATGTGTTACATGTCACAAAAGAAACAGGTCAAGTTACAAATGTCTAATAACCTTTAAAACATACACCACAAAGATGTGGACAAACATATAATGGGGAACCATCGACCATACACCTAGTGACCTAGACCCGGAGATACCATTAGCAAAGCGCTATCAAAAATCCAATTAAACCTAAAATACAAGAACTCAAGACCACAAGACTGATAAATTACATAATGCCTAATGGTACGTTACTCATAAAACAACTAAAGTCACAAAAACCTTGTAATGCTTTTTCTTCCACTCAAACATAATACATCATCTTCAATGTTGAGAAAGTGAATTAGAAAGCCATAAAAACTATTCTTATCATTCTCAATATAAAAATTAGAATGATTATGTTTTTATACTAAACAACATGGATTAGATGAATAGATTCACTAAATCAGCCGGTTTTTTAGGGTCGTCGTAATAAAGAATGCATAAACCAAGTGTTATCGGTAACCTTAATGATAGTGAACTTTAAAAATGATTTTATAAATCGAGACTTAACGCGGTGTTAGGTACTGATTCATGTACACCTTTATAATAATCCTATTTATAATTGAGATTTAATGTGGAATTAGGTAGCAAATCCCATACAATATTGCAAGTGCCTATTGGAGAGGACCAAGTCATTGTGGCCTATGTTAAATACACCAGTGAACTACATTTCGTACTCCCTTCAAGCTATCCAATCTATATAAGTGCTTGGAGTTCTTAATTAGATTGTCAACTTTTATTTTTCTCATCATCAAAATGGCGTCTTACCTAAGTGGGTTCGAACATCTTGAAATCCGGCTAGAAGAAATCCAAATAGCCACCAACAACTTTGATGGCAGCAACGTTATTGGTGCAGGCGGGTTTGGCAAGGTTTATAAAGGGGAGCTTTTGCTTTCAGAAGGGCTAACCATGGTGGCTTTTAAGCATTTGCATATAAATCATGGTCAAGGAGACCCTGAATTTCTTAAAGAGATCCAGATGCTTTCTACATACAGACATGAAAATCTCATCTCTCTCTTAGGCTTTTGTAAGGAACCCTTAATACTGATTTACGAGTATGTCTCTTACGGAAGTCTTGCCACGCATCTAAGGAGGCCCGATCTCTCTTGGATTCAACGCCTGCGCATATGCATCGGGGCGGCACGTGGATTGGGTTTCCTTCATGATCCCAATGGGACTCAACAAATAGTCTTACACCGGGATATCAAGAGTGCCAATATACTATTGGATCAAAATTTGAACGCTAAAGTTGCAGACTTAGGTCTTTCCAAATTGGGCCCTGTCAACCAGCAACACTCTTTTCTCGAAACCAAAGCTGTTGGCACCCCGGGGTATATGGATCCAATGTACATGGAAACAGGCAACTTGACAAAGGAATCCGACGTCTATTCGTTCGGTGTGGTGTTGTTCGAAGTTCTTTGTGGAAGACTTTGCTTCGAAAGATACAATGGCCAGTTAGGAGGTCAAGTATCATTCTGGAAAAATAGCTACAAAAGTAATAAACTAGAAGAAATTGTATCCAGGGATATATTGGGGCAAATTTCACCTGACTGTTTAGAAAGGTTCTCAAAAGTCGCGTATCAATGTCTACACGATGATCGCCAAGAACGCCCACCAATGGCTTTAGTTTTGAAGGAACTTGAAATTGCACTCGAATTACAAGTAAGTATTATTATTCTCCGCATTATAACTATAACTAAAAGGACACTTCCAAGTAGTCAACTTGGACATAGTTGATATTTCTAGAAGAAAGTTTGAAGGCCAGTGTGAAAAAAAAAGTCAAAAGTCCCTTTGGTACCGTGAGATAATATGTTTATATATCAAAGATGTGTTTGGCTGATAGCTTTTAAAAGCATTTAATTAACATTTAGCATTTAACATTATTATTACAAAGCTCGTTTGGAAGAAAGCATTTATCATTTATAAAATTATAAAGACGTTAATTTCTCAATGTTTTTTGAATAAACATTTAACATTTAGCATTTAACGTTAGGTCATTTTACATATTTAATTTAGAGTTATAGGCATGGTTCTAAAAGGCTCGCAAAGACGCGATGTATCCGCGTCGAGCCCTCTCACGATCACGAACTAACTAGCAAATAGACCAATGGCTTGAGCTTTAAGGCTTGAGTGAGATCAGGTTAGTGAAAAAAAACGTGATGCGTGTGCGGCTTTTCTTGAATGTCAGTTTCGATATAAAATGTTATTTTTATTATAGATAAAAAATGAAAAGATAACATGCTATATATGTTTCTAGACTTTATTTCTTTATGTATGACACGTGTTGTAATACTCATAGAAATATTTGTAATATGATATAAATATATAAATTTATAAATATTTTCATATTTTGTGCCGCCTTAAGTCACGCCTTAAAAACACCATGACTCGTCATAGCTCGCAAAGGCGTGAGGCTTGGCCATGCCGCCACGTCACGCCTCACGCTATTATAACCTTGGTTACAACTATTCTACCAAACATTTTTATAAATAAAACTGCTACTACTAACTGTTACCACTTACCACTAGTTTCAACAAACGCACACATTTCAGGTAATAAGAGATTGTTGCAGGGGGATTCATGTTCATTCTTAGGGACCCGTGTTAACATATGGTTGGTTATTGGTACACTTATAAAACCAAGTAATATTTCTTAAAATTTTTTTTTGTTTTTTTATTTTTATAAATTCGTATTTGTTATAAAACTGTGAAATAAAAAATGGAACAAAAAGTATAAAGTTAGATAAGTCAAAATAATAAAACAAAAAAATACGAAGCATAAAACTATAAAAACTTTCTTGTTATGTTAATAAAGTGGGTAAAACTAGCGGAACCAAAAATATAATGTTTTACAAGTAAAATGAAAGAATACAGAAAAAAAACCTTTTTCTCCTGCCAATAAAGTGAGTAATAGGTGGGTTATTACTCGTATTAAAACAATTTTAGGGGGGTCGGGGTACCAATAGTACCATCCATATAGTAATGTAAGAGTTTGTCTAATGTGAGGATCGAGTAATAACGCGGCCGCGCGTTGTGACGGGGCATTTTAGTTTGCACGTATGTATTATGAATTAAGAGCACATAACTTCTTGACATATGTAAACACCAAAATAATAACTTATTTACATAAAACGTTGTCGCAAATACAAAAATAGTTTTCACATGTAAACAAATTGTTCGGAGAAGTGCGTAAATCTAACTAAAATGCACATGCTACCTCGAAAAGTATTGGTGGCCCAAGTCGGAGAGGCGTGACACGTTGGTAAGACCCCTTGATTTGTCATTCACCCCTACTATGTGTGACAATAACATATATGAATGATATGTGAAGCCGTGTGACCAACGCTTCACGTCTCTCGAGCTGGGAACATCAATCTTTTTCAGATTCTTGGTCTCGCACTTCTCGCCCATTCGCTCGCCATCGATTTTAAATTACGGCAGACACAATTTTTAACTTCGAAAACCATGATATGAGAAAGGAGGAAGGTCGTTGGGACGCAAGAACGCGACACCTCTTTGTTTCTCGACAGAAAATCTGACAACTCAGCCCTTTTCCTTTCTGTATAAAGCTCAATGGTCTCCTTATCCTCCCCACACCGTTTCTCTCTTTCATAAACTTATTTTTATTGTTAGTTAAAGAAGGTTACAACATCATATTAGAGACTTCAACGCAGAACCTATAAAAGCACATAACTTCTTGACATATTAAAAATCCTCAAGATAATCTAAACACCTAAATAATAACTTATTTACATAAAATGTTGTCGCAAATACAAAAACGGTTTTCATAGGTAAACAAATTGTCTGGAGAAGTGCGTAAATCTAACTAAAATGCACATGCTACCGCGAAAAGTGTTGGTGGCCCCAGCCGGAGAGGCGTAAAATGTTGGTCGGGCCCTTGGTATGTCATTCACACCCGCTATGTGCGGCAACAACATATATGAATAATATGTAAAGCTGTATGACCAACGATTCACGTCTCTCTAGCTGGGAACATTAACCTTTTTCAGATTCTTGGCCTCTCACTTCTCACCCAATCGCCCGCAGTCGATTTTAAATTACGGCTGGCACGATTTCTAACTTCTAAAACCATGATATGAGAAAGGAGGAAGGTCATTGGGAAGCAAGAAGGCGACACCTCTTTGTTAGCTCAGTGGTCTCCTTCTCCTCCCTCACACCGCTTCTCTCTTACATAACCTTCTTTTTATGGTTAGTTAAATAAATTTACGACGTCATATTGGGAACTTCAAAGCATAACCTTTAAGACATCCTGATTGTTGCAATTAGTTATCTAATAACCTATTATTACACATAATAATGTACGAGTTACGCAGCGAAAACTAAACACATATAGCATATATAATTAACATAAATAAATAAAAGGAAACCACGTACCTTTTAGCAAATAAGCTAAGGATACCGAAGCTTAATCAAGAAGCACGAAACTTCAACCCGAGTTACCAAAGTAGGCAACCTCCACATGTATCCACACTACACGTCTACCAATATTACCCGAATGCTAGTTCGACGACTAACGATTAACGAATACCAAATACGCGATATACTAAAAAAGATCGAAACTTGAAATCCCTTTCGTGGGGTTTTCTTGTGTCGACCAAAGAGAGAAGAAAAGAGAAGAGAAGAGAAGATGAGATGAATGAATGAGGTTTAGGGACCTTGTTTATATAGTGTTAAGGATTAGGGCACCCTAAAACTACCTTGTTTATTATAGTGTTAAGGGTATTAGGGCACCACTAAAATGAGATAACATAGTGCCCAAAAGCCATCATCAAGCCGCCCCTTCCCAACACTTCCCCTTATTTTGGTCGCCCCCCTTCCTGCGACATTTAAGCCGTACAAGTCTTTATTGTCTACTTTTTGACGTAGTTTAATTATTATGTTCTATTAAATATTTATTTAAAGGACTGAAAGTTAATGATTCGTAAAACGAACTAATTACGACCATTAAGTATAAGCGTTAGGACAATTATATATATAAATAAATATAACTTATATTAATTCTATATTATACTAATAGTGAGATAATATCTATGTTTATAAGTGTATGACCCCAGTTGGTACGTATTCCTCGCTCGATTAATACTTAATACTGTTATGTTCATGACTGAGCACTTACCCAACACTGCTACCCTCTTGAGAAGGTTTTTAGCGTTGTTTAATAACATTCTAACATTGACAAGCGTATAACAACATCATCAATGCTTCTCAAAAATTCGTGAGGGTTGTTCTCGTTTTTTTATACACTTTCACAATTTCAATCGGTTTCTGTTAATTCATCCTTGCTTTCATCCTTTTGTTTCAGATATGGTGTTAAATATGGATATGGATCAAAGTCATTTCATAATTTAACGATTTTGTTTCTCGTTTCTGTATTGATCTAGATTATCAAATGTAAAAAGAATCATCTTAGCTACACTTTGGGCACGGCCATGCAAACATCTGATCAACCTAACGAGGGGCCAGTAAGTATTTAACTCCCAAACAAGTGGAGGAACAAATTCTGACTACAAGTGTCATTCATACATTTCAAGACATTTTTGAAAATAGCTTTTTATAACTACCTTATTCAGCATAGCGGTTGTCTATAATCAAGAAATGCCATTCATACATGCAAGATCTGCTTGCATCTCAAGTATGAGGATAAGAAAAAACTCTACCATACGTGTTACTCACTTAATGACGCCAATCCATAAAGTGATTCACACAAGGTAGGGTATCCAATATTCAACCACATTGAATAATAAGTGAGTTTGGCAAGCACAACTTTGTATATTTAACATATTAAGGCCAATCGCTCATATTTGCCTTAATTCAACAATACTCCCATATTGTTAACTGGCAATAGACATAATTTAGAATGCAACAAGTCATTCACGGATTAAACATGCAAATATAAGACATAATTATTGTAAAATAAAAACAATAATACCACGTACATTAATTCATCAGAAAATAACAATCGTTTAACATCCCTTTATCTAAATACCAACTAATACATCACAGATATAAATAATACTACTAGCAGGACGATCTTCAATCGCCATAGCATGTTCAAAATGCTTGGTATATGGCATTGGCTTCATAAACGGATCAACTACGTTGTCATCTGTGTGAACTTTCTTAAAGACAATTTCACCATCTTGAATTACTTCACGAATGTAGTGGTATTTTCTTTGATAATGTCTGGCTTCCTTCATAATTCCGGGATCATTGGCAATTGATATTGCAGGCATGTTGTTACAAAGCATCTCCATAGGTCTTTTATTGGTTAGCACGACATTTCCAAGTCCATCAATAAATTTCCTTATCCAGACAGCTTCCATTGAAGCTTCCGCAGCAACAATGTACTCGGCTTCTGTAGAATACATAGCAATAATGCTTTGCTTAGCACTCTTTTAGTCCATGACTCCACCATTAAGCATGAAAACATATCTCGATTAGGATTTGGTATCGTCTTTATCGGTCTGAAAACCAACATCAGTATAGCAAGTAACCTTCAGCTTGGTTTTAGGTTTTCCCCCATAAACAAGAACCATATCTGTAGTATTCCTCAAATACTTAAGAATAGTTTTAACAACAGTCCAGTGAGCTTCACTAGGATTTTGCTAAAATCGACTACACAAATTTTGTGCAAAGGCAACATCAGATCTAGTGCATCTTACCGCATACATAATTGATCCTATAACCGAAGCATAAGGAACTCTTTGCATACGATTCAACTCACTAGGTGTACTTGCACCTTAAGCTTTGCTCAAATTAGGCTTTTCTTGCATCAAAACACTACCACGCTTGGAGTTTTCCATCTTAAATTTCTTTAAGATTTTATCAAAATAAGCACTTTGACTAAGAGCAATCAACCGCTTAGATCTATCACGTGTGATCTTGATTCTAAGGATGTATGATGTTTCTCCTAAGTCTTTCATAGAAAAACACTTACAAAGCCAAGACTTAACATCTTGCAACATTGTAACGTTATTTCCCATGATTAATATGTCATGGACATATAAGACTAGGAATGCAACACTATTCCTACTAGCTTTGAGATATACACATGGCTCATCAGGATTGTGAATGAAACCAACCTTCTTGATTTCATCATCAAATCTCTTGATTCAGCTTCTAGATGCTTGCATTAATCCATAAATGGATCGTTGCAGCTTGCATACTTTGTTAGGATGTTTTGGATCTACAAACCTCTCAGGTTGCACCATATATACGTCCTCGCTTAGGTAACCATTCAAAAAGTCGGCTTTGACATCCATTTTCCAAATCTTATAGTCATAGAACGTGACTATGGCTAAAAGAATCCTTATAGCTCTTATGTTTGCAACAGGAGAAAAGGTTTACCCATAATCTACGTCGTAGATTTGGGTATAGCATTTTGCTACAAGACGAGCTTTAAAGGTGTGTACATTACCACCCATGCCAGTTTTTTTCTTGAAAAACCGTTTACTCCTAATAATTCTACCATTATTAGGTGATCAACTAAACACCAGACTTGTTATCTTTCATGGATTGCATTTTTACATTTATAGCACCAAGCCATTCATCAGATTCAGGATCAGATAATGTTGCTTTATAATTAGAAGGTTCATTAAAATCCCCTAATTCATGCTCCTCAGCATCTACATAGAAACCATATTTATCACGTGCTTAAGATATCCTTTTAGATCTACGAATGGGAACTTTCACACTATGGGGCTCGACCTCATTAGGTTCGACCTCATCTTGTAGTTTGCTAGTATTTTCAAAGGGTTTTGTGTTATCTTCTTGAATTAATTCAAGTCCTACGTCACTCCCATTCGCTTCGAGTAATCTGTGACTGCCACTCGCTTCTTGTAAAGTGAGACTATTCTTAAAGAACTCAGCATTTCGAGCAACAAAAATCTTGTTCTTGAGTGGATATTAGAAGTAGTAACCTATTGTTTCCTTTGGGTATCCTATGAAGATACACTTAATGGATCTGGAATCAAGTTTGTCAGGCGTATCTCGTTTTACGAGTGCCTCAGAACCCTAAACCCTAAGGTAGGACAACTTGGGAGCTTTCCTATGCCATATTTCATACGGCGTTCTATCAACCTTCTTGGTTGGAACCATGTTGAGTATGCGAGCAGCAGACTCTAGAGCATATCCCCAAAATGACTTTGGTAGAGTTGTTAGATTCATCATGGATCGAACCATATAAAGTAAAGTTCGATTTCTCCTCTGAGACACCCCGTTATGTTGTGGTGTATAAGGTGAAGTAAGTTGAGAATCATCTTCTAGACGGGAGATTATGTAGATAAAATGATAAAAATGCCAAAATCTTATTTAATAAGATGCCATCTAAAATATGGAATTAACAAGAAGACAATTGATAATCTCATAAACAATAATAAATACAATGATTTGCTGAGAAAAGCTTGTATAAGAGAAATATATTATGATAAATTCGAGTCTTTGCCGTGAGTCCTTTGTTTTACGCGATTCAAAGAATAAAGTTGTTAAGAACAAAGTGGGAGTTGTCTTTCCCCACTTAAACTCCATGGAAGAGATTCATATTCCTTCCTTCAAGAATAGCCACATTAAAAGCCTCATCCACTAAAATGAACTAAAAAGGGGGAGAGAAGGTCCTTTGACAAATGCCTCTCTAATTTTTAAACACTTTAGTAGGAAACCCGTTGACAAGAACCGATGCAAAAGCCGAATTAAGAAAAAAATGAATCCATTTCCTCCATTTATAACTAAAACCCATCTGCTTAAGGATGGAAAAGACGAATCACCAACTCAAAGAGTCAAAAGCTTTCTTAACGTCAACCTTTAGGAATAAAAGCCCTTTTTTGTATTTCTTGGCTCAAGCAATAATCTCATAATTATTTGTCGACCTTTAATGCATGCGATTTGAGAAGAAACTGTAGAAATTAGAGGGAAAATGAGAGTTATATTAATCAGATTCAAATAAAGTATCACAATACACATACATTAAATAGAAAGAGACGTACGAAACCCTAACTACTAAACATGACCAAACCAACGGACCTTTTTGTTTTTTACAAAGGTAAAATAGATTAAATAAAACCTACGGGCGTTGTGCTTTATTAAACTAACATAAACCACACGTGAGAAACAGTTTAATTTTGTATAATCACAACCTGAGGTCAACTCTATATTTCAATAAACTTAAAGGGCTGTTTGAGCTTATTACAAAACTATCATAAATTTGTTTTGGTTAATATGTATATATTGCCACATCACCCTTTACAACAAGTAAAAAAAGTATAGTAATTTAAAGGTTAAATTGCAAATTATGTCTTTAAAGTTATCGATTCTTTAAAAATCTAGAAACTTAAATTCATTTGCATTCCTCTATCCTGCGTGGCATTGCAAAATCACCCACCAACCGTTTTCTCTAATGAAGCTCATGTTATGTACCTCACGTGCCTTGCACGTGAGGGCATTTTTGTCATTTTCTTCTTTCCGCCAACCATACTAAACACCTGGAAAGTATTCTCTTTCAAGGACTAAATTTGCAATGTAATAACTTCATTTAATTGACTACCGATTCATTTATATGACTACTAAACACATGTGGTTTATCATCAGTTTTAGGTTCTTCCAAATTGTTGGTTCATGATCTACACCTCCACCACTAAAAACCTCACCACCACTGATCTTATTCAACAAAATGAATTCACCCCCAAATCATGAATGAGAACAATCACCATAATGTTGTGACAAAATAAATTCACTCCCAAATCATGAATGAGAACTATCACTTGATATATACGATTTCGATCTCCAACTAATCCCTTTCCTCCGTCCCTGCAACAGCCACCATAATGTTGAGACAACCACCACCACCGAAACCATAGTTTTGCATAACCCTAAAGTTGATAGTTATGATGAAAACCCAGTTAGGATAATATCATGTCCCGCGGGTATTGTTCAAGCGGCAAATCTCCATAAAATAGCGGATATTCAGGAAGGTGGAGAGGAGTTTGTGATGTCGACATAGGAGTATATTAGGAAAGTTGTTGGGGATGTGGGTGAGGATGAGGATTTTACGCGTGGGCCTTGGGTTAGCGTGTTTGAGTTTGTGAATGTTAATAGGGAGATCGAGAGTGGGTGTTTTGGAAATATCAAGAACTTTCTTAAGAATAGTAAACTTGACCAGGTGATTGCGATAATCAAGTCTTGTAGTCTAAATGCGCTGGGTGATCTAACCGTAACACTCAAAGACCTTTCGGCTACACTTTCTGGTACAATACAAAATCCTTGCAGAAAGGGGTTATGTCAAGGATATTACTCCTAGAGTTGCTTTGATACCTCATAATGTTTCGGTGTTTACTCCTAAACCACCAGTCCATTATCTTAATATTATAAGGAGAAACTTGGTTAAGGTTTTTCACAAGGATACAATTATTGAAAATGGTAGTGGTTTAGGTGGTATTGTAACTTGACTATTATATTAGGATCCTAAACTGTTTATTTAATTGTTGTTGTTGTGTTAAAATGAAATGCAATGCATGTTTAGGTTATTTATATGGTGGTGTTGTTGTTAAGTCATTTCCAAACATCTTTTTTTATGTTCATTATGAAAGACTGAAGATGATTCTCATGAACATATTTTCTTTACATGCTTATACTATTATGCAATTGAGCATTCTTTCAAATGGGACGAATATTTGAACATTGTTAGAAGAATGGTGTTAGCTGCTGCAGTTTATTGTATTTGGAGGGAAAGAAATCTTAGGTGTTGTTTTTTTTTCCTGATTGAATATAGTTTATGTTTACACAAGTGTAGGTTGTTTGTAAAAAGACATGTTAAAATAAATGATGTTTCTTTTTTTATCCTGGGTAAACCATGAGAATAGAAGCAAATGACTATACCACCCTTTATATGCATCAGTGATAGATTACACATTAGATTACCAAAAATAATGGTGATAGTATTTGGGACCTTAGTTGCATCAGCATAAACCATGTTCAGATCCATGTTCATATTACATACAAAATAGAACAGATACATGTCCATATTACAAGTTTCAATCCATGTTCATATTACATACAAAATAGAACACTTGAAAAACATACAAAATAAACCATGTTCAGATCATATAAAACCTATGCCACATGTTCGAAACCAAAAAGATAATTTAACATGTTTCAGTCACCACATGTACCCCAAAAAGCATACAAATTAGAAGCGAAATGACGATATTGCTACATGAAACCTTTGCTACGCCCAATCATTTTAACCCAACTAACGCACCTCTCCGGTTTTAGTTTCATCCAACCTTCCCTATAGCGATCGTTTGGCTCACAAAAGATAGCAAGTGCAACTTCATACAAAGGGTCATCTTCAACCCATTTAAGGTCAATCAACTTACCTTGGCAATCTTCAAGAGTAGGTGGTTCAAGTTTTCGAGGTGGTTCGGATTCAACTGTCTTTTTGGCTATTACTTTTAGAACACCCAATATCTCTTCTTCAACTCCATCTGTCGGTTGTCTACGCTTTCTTTTGTTTTTGACGGCACAAGGAGCTTTAGAAGTAGCTTTTGAAGACTCGGTATTTGGGACCTTAGTTGCATCAGCATCATCAACCATGTGTAGCTCGCCAACATAAACGGGCTCATGTGAACTTGGACCACCACCTTTGATGCCTGTGGCCATAGTGCCATCGAAAAGTTGTGCACAAAGTTCGGGAAAATGCAAGACTGTTGTCTTCAATGGTTTTACATTCTTATTTTTCTACACATAAGAAACATGTCAATCTATAATTAGATGAAGAAATAAAGCAAATACACCCATTAAAAAGTAAATAGCTAACCATGATCTCTAACTCCCATTCCTCCTCTGTTAGATTAAACGTGTTAGTGGAATCATCATATATGTTACCCGTCCTGTTTTTAAGAGATAGCCATGCTCCGTACTTGAGCTTCATATAATCAAAATGGTTCCTCATTTGCTTTTGGTCAGCTTCAAAGTTATGGTTATCCTTAAGAGCTTTCGCCACTTTCTTCCATGAGAGTACTTTTAAGCTAACACCTTCGCGACCATCCAAAGCAATAGCATGAATGCACGCCTCAATAAATGTTTTCACCACGCTTATGTTTTTCCAACCAACTCTACTTTTAGTTTTCTTATGTTGAGAGTTATCTTCTGGACTATCTTCCATAACTGAATGCATAACAAATTTCCAACCGATCATGTTACAACAACAATTGACTTACAAAACATTTATACTAGAACCCACTGATCCAATACTACTTACAACAAAAAATCTACAACCAATGATGCAATTAGAACCCACTAATTGCAAAACTCAATTATATCCCACTTATAACCCAAATAAAATAGGTTTTAATCATCGTGGCATTTTATAACAAAAAATCATGTTATGTTTATGCATAAAGCTTATACAGAAGTAAGAAAAGTAACATTGGGTTTGATAAATGCACTATTAATTTAGTAGAAAATGACATTTATGAACTTGAACATGGATAATAGAATAGACATACCTGAAAGTATGGTGTTGATTGGAGAGCGTGACCCGGTGGAGAAGACAAAGGGTGGAGGATGTTGTAGTTGAGATCGTGTGATTTGGTCAAATGAAGATAGAAAAGTGAAGGAATGAAGAGGGTAAAATAGGAAACGAAATATCTTGAATTTTCTGAATAGAAAGGGCGCTTATTTTTCCCCCCATTTGCAATCAGGATTACATTTTGTAATAAGTTAAAAAGAAACAAGGAAAAAGTACCATCTCTATTTAGTATCATTCCCAAAAAGATAATAAGTCAAAAAGAAACAACCCCTTAGAATATTTCAAAACTGTAATAGAGATTGGAATGAAGTACTTAAGGAGATTGTTGATCATACTAGGGAAAAACTACTTTGTTTGAAGTTTAAATGGTTTGAAAATACTAGAGAAGTTGCTAAAGTGTGGAGGATTAACTGAAAGGTAGACAAAGGGGAGTTAAAGGGGTGTTTGGATGATGGGATTAAGGAGAAGAAAGCAGAAATTTAGATGAGAGTTATAGGCTTTTCCTTTGGTCTACTTTCATGAGGCCTGATAATATTTTAGCTTTATGCAGTCTTACACTGAGTCTGTAAATACAGACTTGCATGAGGCTTGATAAAAAGTAGTTTCCAAATGCACCCAAAACTTCTAAATGTAAATGCAGTTCCAAACACCACCTAAAAAGTCAATTGGTAATTTACCTGCAAATGGTATTTGTATAACTTACTAGAGTTTAAAGGTAGCAAATACGCATAGTATATAACTAATAAACACACTTCCACTACACTGTACCATATGCAAAATGCAGAACCAAACAATTGTAATGGTCACAAGACCCACATAGAACAAAGTTAAAGCTACAAGTTTTTTCAACTATCCAAAAGATGAACATCATGTTATCCACAAAAGCTGAACACACACAGCATGCTCCTACTGCATCTTCCTTTTCCCTATCCTGGCAACATCTACACACTTACTGCTACATCATCTTTGGGTTTCTTATTCCAAATTCCTTATTAAAATTTTTAGCGTAAGTACCCACTGCTACAAGGCCTACAACATAATCCCTTATTGGAGGTGGCCTTTTAATTGGAACAAGAAGAGTTTTTGACCCTGCCTTTGCTCCTACATCAGCTTTTTTGACCATGCACTAGCTGTAAGATGTTTGGAGCTTGACCTTATTTGAGCTTTTGAATGTTTGGAGCTTAACCCTGTTTTACCTTTAAAAACAGTCATGTGGTCATCAGAACTTGAATCCTCATTGGTTGTAGAGTCCTCATCAGAACTAGTTGACAAATACACTTACACATTTGTGTTTTTGAACTACTTATAGACTTTGAGGTAACTTTTGTAATTGCTTTTTTTCTTTCCCAATTAGCATCAGAGCTTGTCTCTAATGTTTTAGTGCTTGGATGAGTATCATCAGACCTTGTCTTAAAGGGGTGAGCGAGTGACTGGATGAGTATCATCAGAGCTTGTCTTGAGTGCTTGGATGAGTTTTAGTGATTGTTTCTGAGTCAATTATTATGACTTATACAAATAAGATATGATTGGTAAATATCATTATGGATGCAAACATCTTAAGCTGAAAGGGGTGTTTAAACTGACTCATTTGTTTCAATATCTCGATTAAGAAAAGGAAGCAAATTAATTTATTGCAAAGTTACCAAATCTAACGCCATATGTTTAGTCAGACATATATATATACGTCATCCCCTTGACAACGATCTCTCCCTTTCACATCTCCGGGTATGAATTTTACTTTCTTTTTCTCTAGCCATATTTTTTATTTAATAGTAGTAACTAATTTTGTTAATTTGCTTCTTTAATTCTTTGCTTTGATTGTTAAAAAAAAAAATCTTTGCTTTGAGAGTCAAATTTTATATTGAGATTATTTGATGTTTTAGTATTTTTAGTAGGATTGCAATTAAGTCAAGCTTTATATCAAGAACTCGAGCTTTGCCTCGATGACCAAGCTTTATCAAGCTCAGAGCCCAAAAGAATAGGTCAGAATATATAACAAGTCAAGCTCAAGCTTTTAATAGCTCGGCTCGAGTTCTTATCAAGCTTTAATATAGATTTGTTTGCATAATAAATTTATATAAGTAACTAAGGGCTAATTTGAATATTAACCTAATTATAAGGACTTACTTCATAAATGAATGAATAATGTATTCTAGAAGGAATTTTAACCCTAATTAACCTAACGAATTTTTATTCCAACTCTTTGTATTCTTCATAATTTTTTACTTTTTGAGTTCATCAGGCATTCTCTTCATTCATTCCACCACGAAGTCTAAAGCTTCCCTCTTTATTTTTCCACAAAAAAATTGTAAGTTTACTTATCAACATTTTTAATATATTTTATACTATTAGACTTTGTAAAATCTCTCTATATCTATATATTATTGTAATAAGTAGAGATACATGGTGTCTCACTGTTCATATTTTGATATAATATGAGCTACTAACTTGGCTACTGAAATAGTCATTTTTTTTTAAATGTAATATGTGAGATATGCATAGATTTGTATTTTTTTAATCTTGATATACAATTGTTACTTGCTTACCTGCTTTAGCTAAGGTTTATAGAAATAATTAGTATGTTTGGTGGTTTTATTAATGTTAAATGAATCTAATTTGGTTTTTAGTTATGTTTTTTATTTGTTTTAATACATATGTTTATTGATGAGTTTGGGCGTTTGGTTATTAAATACATTGACTTGTATATTTTTTTTTTTTTGAACGGCAAAAATTTATTAAACTAGCAAGAAGCTAGAAAACAATTACAAGGAAATAAATTGGGGATTTTTTAACCAATCGTCCCAAGAAAACGTCGTATGACAACGACTTTTACACCAATTGAAAGCACAAAAAACTATAGCATCAAAAATTTCCGAACGTCTTGGAGGAGATTCTTCAAAAATGATCCGATTCCTAAAGTTCCAGATAAACCACCAAGATACGAAGAACACTCCCTCCAACATAGCTTGACACTAGAGGGAGAACAGAATCGCAGAATCCAAGACTGCCAACTCATGAACAGACCAGTCATGAGGATCTAAGCCGCCACCATCTAGCATAAGCGACGAAGAACAGCTGAGTGCCAAATCACAACGAAGAAGAAGTGGCAAACATCCTTCTCCGTTCAGACTGAACAAACCGGACAAGAGACGACTCAATAGTATTGCCTCTCAATCAGATTAACGTCGGTCGGTAAACAATCTTGCCGAGCTCGCCAAGCGAAGATGTTAACCTTAATAGGGATGTATTTGATCCATCTAGTCTGGGCAGCTTGATGCGGAAGGAAAAGATCATCAATGTAGTTACGAATCTCCTTAACCCGGAAGTTACCATCGCTAACCAAATCACAAACCCATCGATCACCTGAATTCGATAAAGTCACCGAATCCATCAAAGAAGTCAAATCAGCCAACAGATGTTCTTCGATACCACCCCGAGCATTTCTACGGAACGAAATATCTATCGGAGCACTAAGCTTAACAGCCACCGAGGCTTCCTTGTTTAGTGTCCAATGCGAACAACTAGGAAATTTTGACACGAAGAGGAACGTCTCGATCCAACAATCGAACCAGTGAATCTCGAATATCACCATACCAATGCGTTTGTTACAATGGCGACCAGAAAATCAAAACCTTTCCCTTTGAACTTATTGACTTCCCTCATTATTTAACCAGTTAAGGATATACAAGTCCGAGGGAGTTTCCACCGAAGAACCATAAAGCGCACGAATGACTTTATACCATAACGAGCCATCTTGGGATACAAAACGCCAAACCCATTTGAGAAGGAGGGCACGGTTAAGAGCAAAAAAACTCGAGACTCCTAAACCACCATGTTTTTTTGAAGCTAAAACCTTATTCCAAGCGACCCATGTAACTTTTTTTTCCGACTGGTCCGCACCATTAAAAAACCGGCTGCGATAGACTCCATAACCTTCAAGACACCTGTAGGGACTTTAAAAATGGACATATTATAATCGCGGACCCAAGAACGGATTTCAAGAGAGTTAGACGACCGCCTATCGAAAGGGTTTTCACCTTCCACTTAGAGAGGCGAGATCTAAGCTTAAGAATAACGTCATCCCAAGCCTTAATACGAGAAGAGTATTCTCCCACCATAACGCCTAGATAGCGGAATTTGTTGCTCATAATAGAACAACCTATCAAAGAGGCTGCCTGCTCTACCACTTGGTGCGGAAACGCAAACCCAACAGATTTGACTTTAAGATATTTATTTGAAGTCCAGAAGCAAGAAAGAAGCTCTTTAAAATGTTGATAATACCACTTAGATTTTCATAGACCCATATCTCCATAAACATAGGTCGTCTTCATAAAAAAAAAGAAAACTCATAATCACTAAACAGCTTGATCCACCTCCTTTAGTGCATATATAACTCCTTTTGGTCAAAAATATGCTGAAGGCTGTTGTGATCGGTGTAGATGACACTCTTCGTGCCATACAGGTAATACCTCCACATCTTAAGAACAAACACGACATCTCCCAACTCTAGGTCGTGTGTTGTACAATTCTTCTCGTGAATCTTCAGTTGTCTTGACGCATAGGCGATTTCCTTGCCTCTTTGCATAAGCACACAACCTAGTCCTTTATTCGATGCATCGCAATAAACTACAAAATCTTCAACTCTGTCCGGTAACGACAAGATAGGAGCATCACATAAATTATTCTTTGTAGGAAACTAGAAGAGGGGGGGGGGTTGAATAGTTTGCTAGTTAATTTGTCATTTTAAAACTTTGCTTAGAAAATTGTTAGATTCAAGTTATATGTCAATCAATCAACAATATGAATCACAACTAAATATCTAATGTAATGAACTAAGTAAGCAATAACAATAAAGAGATAGAGAAAGAAACGATCAAACCAAGACACCAAGATTTATAGTGGTTCGGCAACGAAGCACCTCTTCGTTCCTACTCCACTCCCTGAGTACTCCACTCAAGATTTCACTATGTCAACAAGCTCTTTTTTGGCGGAGAAAACCGTTTACAAGTCGCTTACTTTCTTTTCCGAAACTAAGCTAGATGTCGAGTCCTAATCTTAGCTAGAACCAATATAAGACTCCACTAAGTCTTTACACACTCACAAGATATATATACCCTTGGATTGACACAATCTAAATCACACCAATACACAATTTACACACTTGGATCTACACATAATCCAATTTACACAACAACACTAAGGGCATGCTTGGTTCAAATTAAGGAATGGCAAAGGGTAAAGTAATGGGAATACAATGCAATGGCAAAGGATATTCCTATTATATTAGTGATGCTTGGTTTGAGAAAAGGAATGAAAATTAATAGGTCATCAAAAAATATTTTTACTCTCCATGATATACGTCATAAAGTGGCCAAACACTTATCTCATGTGATGTTTAATTCACTTATTTCCAACGATCTCATAGCATGTTTAATTCACTTATTCCAACAATAATGTTTAATTCACCTTTTTACTTTCCATAAGAATGATCGAGCATCCTTTATTTGTTCATGTCTCATCATTATCGAATAAGCCTAATTAATTATTTATTTATAAGGATTTTTAAAAAAAATGCTTGTTTAGTAAACATGACGTGATATATGAAGTTGGAGAACAAAAGGATCGTGGGTTATTAAGAGTAGGGGTGTCAAAAAAGCCGACCCGACCCGAACACGACCCGTACCCAAACCCGAATAAGCTTATTCGGGCCGGGTCACTCGGGTCAAAAAACTTATTCGGATCAATTCAGGTCACCCCAACTAACCCGAGTTCTAAATAGGGTCGGGTATCGGGTTGAAATGTTTTGGCTAACTCGGGTTTGGGTCATCCCGATTGACCCGAATAAAGATTTTTTTATTTTTTTTAATATAAATTTATAGATTTTCTATTTAAGAGAGTAAAAAAAGAATTTTTTTTGTCATTTTACTCAAATTCGGGTTGACCCGATCCGAGTTGACCCGAACCCGAGTTGACCCGAACCCGAGTAACCCGAGTTCAAATAGGGTCGGGTTCGGGTATGGAATTTTTACCCTCAACCCGACTTGACCCGACCCGAACCCGACCGGGTCAACCCGATTAACACCCCTAGTTAAGAGAGTCATGGGGTAATGAAAATTCATTCCCCCCATTTTGTTGGGTAATGACTGATTACTTAGTAGTGGGTAATGAAGCATTGCATTATACTTAACCAACCATGTTTATTCATTATCATTCCGATTCCTCACCCTATAATACCTCCAACCAAGCACCCCCTTAGTTTCTTTATAACTAGTATACAAATGAGCCACTTATAATCTTTTAAAAAGATACCTCTTTATTAACATAACAACATCATGTCTTCCTAAATGAATGAAACTATTTTGAG
>BQNB010036076.1:16072-48295 GCA_026074375.1 Tanacetum coccineum | reverse complement strand
GGGGTTATAACAGGATTCAAACAAAAAGGAAGAAGGAATTTAGATTGTTAATTTGTGGATTTTGAAAGTCATCTTTGTTATCTTTAGTGGATGTTGCATGCATACCGGATGTAGGAAATAACGGTTTCAAAACAGTTAAGGATGCGGTGGGTGGTTTTTTTGCATGGCCAAAGAATCAAGTGGTTTTTGATCTAAAGGTACATACATGTGTTTTATCAACCTGCATATAATTCTTCATATTTAATTCAGTGTTTGATATACACGGCTTTTGTTTCCTACAGGCAACACCACCAAGTACCATACAAATGATTGGTGAGAACAAAACTGCACCTAAATTACAATCTAAGCGCAAAAACGTTTACGTCTCTCATGATACCATGCAAAAGCAAGCTATGTTAGATGAGAATTTTATTATGTACGCACTACTACACAAATTGACTTAGAGCCCCCTTAATAGGGCCAAATTTTTGTAAAAATAAGACTCTAAAGGGTATAGACCCATGTTTCCTTTCAGAGAACCAGGCTTTATGTTGAAAAAAAGATAGAGCCATGCTTTTTGTGAAGAAATCAGGGTCTATTACTTATTTAGAGCTAGGTTCTTTGTTTCACAACCAAGATTTATCTCCCAGACCATTAGAGCCGTGTTTCCTTCTTCAAAACCTGGCTCTATTCCTCTGCCCACAAACTTGCAAAAACTTAATGAAAAAAAGGCGCCTTATTTCCTCCCTAAAATTTCATTATCGAAACAAAAAACTTGAATTATTTTGGGTGCTATATTTCTCTCCCCCAATTTTCATTACCTTTGACAAAATCCTAAACTTTTCACCCTTCAATTTCACAAACCCTAACCCTCTAACCTTCACCGCCATGTTTCCCTCCCCCAATATTCATTACCCTCTAACCGTCACTGCTATCTACTGAGGTGGACCATTAATTAATCTCAACCCAACCTCCTGCACATTGATTGATTGATGGATGGAAGAAAGCAACAACTACATCTCCACCATCATATCTCTACTTCTCTCTCACCACACTATAGTTATTATACATGAGTTTGCAACCGAATCACCGCTAACGCTGCTCCCTTATTGTCAATTTTTGCTAATGGTGAGTCATTCCCACACCTCTTAATTGCCAATTTTTGTAGATGTGTAAGTCGAGTTTTTATACAATTTGTTAATTGGTTATCTGTTTTTAAACCCAAGTTAGAGTTTTTCTATGTTGTTGATTTGGAGGTTATGAAAAGTAAATGTTTTTAAGGGACTTTTGTAATATGCAATTTGGGTTTTTGTTTGGAAAAGTTACACTAGTACAAAAAGTGGTATTGGTCACACCAAAAATGTGTGACTATATACATATAGTCACACACGCAAAAAGTTTCGTGTGTGACAAAAGGTCGCGAGGCCGTAGGTAACCTACGGTCACGCATTCGAATTAGTCACACATAAGAAAGCTTTAGTGTCCGTATCCACATTTTTTGTGTGACTAAATAGGTATAATTTAGTGACTGTAAACAATGTACAACCAATAAAGCATGTTTTTTTGTATATTTAGTCACATACAATTAAACATAGAGTGGCCAAAAGTGTTAATATGTGTGACCATATGGTGTTTAAAGTGAAGAAATGTGTATTTTGTGTGACTATTGTTCATCCAATGGCCACATGAATTTTATGTTTGTGTGACCTTTTGTAATATTTAGCCACACAAAGCATGTTTGTTTTGGGTATTTAGTCACATACAACTAGGCATAAAGTGACCAAAAGTGTTAATAAGTGTGACTAATGTTCATCCAATGGCCACATGATCTTTATGTTTGTGTGGCCTTTGCTATGATTTAGTCACACAAAGCATGTTTTTTGTGGGGATTTAGTCACATACAAGTAACCAAAATGTGGCCAACAGCGTTAATAAGTGTGACCATATGCTTTGTAAACTCAAGTAAATATGTATTTTGTATGACTATTGTTCCCCTAATGGCCACATGAATTTTATAATATAGAAGTGCGGGGAATTGAACCCCGTGCCTCTCGCATGCAATGCGAGCGCTTTACCATGTGAGCTACACTCTCAAAATGTAATCAGTATACATGTGTTTTCAATAGAGAAACTTGCTAATCAAATAATAAGAGCTATAATGCTCTTAATTATACTTGAAACACTTACAATAGTATCTGACGTGTCCTGTGAATTGTTATTGAAGTTCGGCTATTGCTGTCATCTCATCCAAATATAAAAGATCTTACCCAACGAATACCAAGAGTCCAAAATATAGCTGCAACAGCAAAAACAAACATGAACCGGACGATTAATCATCCCAAAATACTAAACTTAAAATAATCTTTATGCGAAGTTATTGTCTAGTGGGATAAATTGCACCGAATATTATGTATAAGAAGATGAATATCCTTAATCGTAATGGTAATCCAGGATTTGATGCAAGTATATTATGTGAAAGAAGTTTTCTAAATTGCGTACCTTGTCGACTTTCCTGGAAGAATGTCCATCAAAGAGAAATCATGATGAGGGGGGCCTGCAATAACGGACGATAAAGATATCAACCAAGAATTTCATACACAGATATACATGTGTTATATCACATATGGTATGATGAAAGGCCTATATATCATGAAAGGCAGCAGTACTAATGTTGTATTGGCCGCGAACAGTACTAATTTTCAAAGGCAGCACTAATTTTTAAGGAGCAGTACAAAGACAGCACTAATTTTCAAGGATCGGTACTAATGTTTTATTGGCAGCGAGCCGTACTAATTTTCAAAGGCTGTGACTTGAATGTTCTCATAAAAGAATGCATGTACTGTATCCATGTTTAATGCAAAGTGCAGAACCAAATAGTATTAACATTCTTGTATTCGAACAGTATTAACCACGAAGGCAGCACTAATTTCTTGGCAGCATAAACATATGAATTCTTTGAAGGCCAATATTATATTAATATCACGAATAGCAGTATTAATATAAACTTATACCTTCCAAGTATATACACGCAATACCATTCTTAGTAAAAGCATGCCTGAATCTGAAGACCGCCAATGCACGCCTGAATCTGAAGACCGCCAATGCACGCAGTATTAATATAAACTTATACATACCTGAATCTGAAGACCGCCAATGACCGCCAATGCCTGAATCTGGATCACCACGAACATCCTGTGACCACAAACTATTAAAAGACCTGTGAATTTTTATAAATATGCAATTCAGGAGTGTATTTGAGCTTTTTAATGGGTTTGAAAGAAAATCCATTTATTTCATCAAGAGTGTAATACGAGTAATAGTTGTGTTAACCTTTATAGATATAGAGGTGAATTATATGCTAATGCAAAAAAATCTTACTGTTGCACAGCTATGGGGAACTTGTAGCTCTCCTCATTCTTTCCTTCCATATCAGAATCCAAAATGAACCCGGTGTTTTGTTGAGGTACAATTAAGATGCACATTAACGTCACAATTCTCCATTAGTCTCTTTAGCATCCATCACAGTTTTTATAAGAAGCACATTAACCCCGTAATTCGCCATTAGTCTCTTAGCATCCATCAGTCAGCTGATGCCTTCACAATCAATCTACACAGACCAATACAATATCATAGTTAGAATAAGATATAGTGATATACTAGTACAATTTTTAAGTCAGGTCATACGGGTATTTTTTAACACAGGTTAGATTCACCTGTAAGAGGGCTATTTGGTACTTTACTACCACTTGTTGGACTCAAGCTTTCCTTTGGGGTTGGAGTGATACCATTCCTTTCACATGATGGTTTTAGAATGTGAAGTTTTCCACCAGCGGATGATGCTTTGCTGATATCTGGTTTGCTGATATCTGGTTTGACAGAGACGGGTCGATGAGAGAGCGAGTGGTTCAAATGTGAGAACTCTGATGCTGCAACTTCCTGACCTTTAGCTTTGTCTTATCAGATGAGTTTAAAGCCTAAAAAAATCAAAATTAAACAGTCAACCAATTATAATGCTAAGGAAGAACTTTACATAACATGTTAAAAATAAAAAGCCTCTCAAATCCTAAGACTTTATTAATTGAATCTCAATCAATTAGACTAACCAGATACACCATATTCTTTTACTATCACGCATTCACGCCCATGTACATACGTATTATAATACACTTCAGGGCGACTTTCTACCCATTTGATAACCCGTTTGACCAGTTAAGATAATACTGCAACCCCAATCAGAGTGAATGGTTATAAACTCCACCTCTGTATTTCTTAATTGAAACCATTTGATGTGTATTTACTTTATTCAACTTGAAGGCATTACTAGTTTGGTTATTTATCACTGACATACTTACCTTCTTTGCTTCTAATTTCCTCCGCTGCAAGAACTCTAATACTGATGGCACTTCTGAGCTACTTGCCAAAATTGCCTGCAATTATTGGAGATAAAATAAAAGCCACAGATTAAACACAACACAACAACCTGCCATCACAGAAAAACCAAAGCAATTTTTACTTTCTTTTTCTTTTATTTATATTTGAAGTGCTAAATAGGATTACAAATACATATTGGTACAACTAATAATCCAAACTGTTAAATAAAAATTCACATTGGACGAGTTTCAACTGATGGATAATAATATGAACAATATAACCTCATTCATAATTCTCATTAAAGAGAAAACAGAGCCAAATGGCCCAAAACATTCATAGATCACATTAGGCTTTCAGAATAATACCTGCAATAACTTATAAAATCACTTAAGCCATGACACACACGTTATTTATTGCTTTGCATCATCAGTTAACATAAAACTAATAAAAATCCACCACACCTATTGCTTTGTTGTATTAACGCTTTGACGATGTTATTTTCATTAGCATTGTATGACATATGCCTATTCTTTACATTACATAAAGTATTATTCATGGTGTTTGGCATCTTATCTTAGATCGTCACAACTCAAGCCTCAAAGAGACCAAATCAGAGCAACTTATGTAAGCAAATATTAGTAAAAAACATAAACTACACTATGTTGCAAAGTCACAAAACGGAAGCCGTGGTGATTTCAGTAAAGAATGTATGTACCGTTGGTCTCTATATAAGCATGTTCACGAAGCAATACCAACCGCCCCTATATAAGCTTTAAGCCGCTTAAAAACGCAATCCCAAACATCACCTATACATGTTTATTCAATAAGCAACATCATACATCCCTTTAAAAAGCCGTAAATGTGTAACTACATCCCAACACTAACCTAAATATGAGGGTTTAAAATAAAGACAACTTCAAACACAATTTATACTTTTTTTTGAGAAGGCAATAAATTTATAGAACCAAAACAAGAGTACAAATGATACAATACAAGGTATCCCCCCCCACCACCCAACTAATCAATCTAAGTAAAAGTGAGAAGGACCAACAAAACAAACCCAACTAATCAACCTAAAGAAGCATAATGAAACAAAATGATAAAGAACAAAGACTACAACAAGCCAAGAATGGAACCAAAATTATCCAAAAAAGAAAAAGCCTTCCATGAACCTGGTAAGTAGCAGTCCCACATGACCAACCAAAATTATCAAACACAACTTATAATAATAATATGTATAAAAAGAGGGATTGTTTAGCTTATGCAATCACTCTGAATTTGACATAAACAATTTATCAAGCACTGCTTATTCCATTAAATAAAAAACTCATAAATTAATTATTAAGAAATGTAGAAACACAATCAACCATTATGTTAAAATCGTATCTCAAACAGTCACAAAGAGCAAAATGATAGGAAATAAATAAATATAAATTTAAAAGAAAAAAGATGTGAATTGGGAATAACCTGAATAAGAGAAATTAACTGAAGAAATGGTGTTGGTTAATTGAGAAATTACGGTAGTGAGGAGAACGGCTGTGATGAAGAAGCCGGTTAGGGTTAGGGGATGTTTGGTAAAGGAGATGTTGTGTGAAAGGTTGAAATGAAAGGTAAAGAAGCGGGTGTTGAATTTCTTTTGGTAAAGAAGCGGGTTTTGATTTTTTGGGGAAAGGGGAGCGGGAGCCTTAGAAAAAACAAAGCGGGAGATTGAAAATTCATAAACTTTTGGTGTTTAAGAATAAACTTTTGTATGTCTATGGTTTAGTGTGACCATATATGACATTTGGTCACACTGTTCAAGTGTGTGACATATATTTGTCACTTTTAAATGTATATCGTGACTAATGCTTCAAACTTACTTTTCAGTTGTCACACATTTCAAATTCATATGTGGCTAAATATTCAGCAAAAAATAGCAGTCACTTTTAAATAATGTGTGACAAACTTGACTATATGATTTAGCCACATACATAATTACTTCATGTGACCATATATGGATTTTGTCACACTGTTCAATTGTGTGACATATATTTGTCACATATGTATATATATAGTGTGACTAATGTTTCAAACTTATTTGTATCTGTCACACGTCCCAAGTTATAAGTGACTAAATAATCAACAAAAAATTACCAGTTACCTCTAGTCACATAAATATTCAAATGTGTGACAATGAAATTCCGAAATGGTCACACAAAATGAGTTCAAGTGTGGCTGTTTATTTTATCCTGGTACATTTAGTCACATAAATATCTGACTGTGTGGCCATTCAAAAAACAGCATGTGTGACGAAATTCAGTTTTTGTACCAGTGTACCAAAAATCCTAAACCCATAACCACCAGGTATAATATCATAAGTGATATATACTAAACCTTACACTAAAAACCAAAACCCTTAACCACTAAACCCTATACTAAAAAACCTAAACACCTAACCACTAAACCCTATACAAAAACCCTAAACCCCTAACCATTAAACCCTGTGCCAATAACCCTAAACCCCATCCCTAACCACTAATCCTTATACCAAAAACTTTAAACCCCTAACCATTAAACCCTATACCAAAAAACCCCTAACCACTAGGTATAATATCACAAGTGATATATACATAAACTTTAAAATATATACCAAAAACCCTAAACCCCTAACCACTACCCTATAACAAAAACCTAAATCGTAAACCACTATGTGTAATATCACAAGTGATATATATGCATAAACTTTAAAATCTATACCCTAAACCCTAAACCCCTGATCACTAAACTCTATACCAAAACCCTTAAACCCTACTAAACCCTATACCAATACCTTAATAAAGTAAGATTCACAGTGGCAAAATAATATATACCCCTGGACAATGTAGTATTCAAACCAGTGAAAAATAAATAATAATAATATCACATGTGGGCTAAAGTAATATAATTTGACATTAGGCATGGTAATTCACATAAAATTAATATCACAGTGTTGACAAAGCAATATTATAATAATGTGGCACTACTGTGGTTTATTTTTGAAATTCTTAACAAGTAATCAATGTTTATGTTATACATGTGGTTATTTTTTGAAATTCTAACATGTAATCAATGTTATGTACACTTTGGATATTAATACTGTTAGTCAGGAATCAAAGGGTTAAAACAAATAGTTTGAGAGAAAATCGTGTTTGATTTAATTTTCCACAAATTAATGTTTGATATATGGTATAATGGTAAATATTTTATTTTTGAAATGTCAAACATGATAACCATTTAATGTTTTTAACATAAATACTTACGCTAATTTTCATGAAATCCATGTTGAGTGTTCGAAAAACGTACAAATAATGTATATCACAATGGTGAAACCTTCAAGTAGGTTTGATGATAAAAAATAAATTCTTTGATATTCACCAACTTATCAAAAAAAATTTTTTTGATTTGGAGGGTCTAAAAATTATGATGATAAATGTTTTGGAAGCTAAGATATAAACTGTTACAATGTCAACACGATGAGTTCAGTTTGAAGTTCCACAAATGGTGAAAGCTAGGATGATATACTTTTAATGTCCAAGCATGTGAATATTTATAACTTACAGATAGTGTACTATCACACGTGATATATCAAAACATAATTCTACAACACCGAGAAAAAAACAAAAAACCAAAAAAAAAAATGTTTGTAGAAAGTATATGAAAGTCCCCTCTATTGAAAAAAATTTAATTGCTACCGTCATGAAGGTGTAATTTATGTAACTTAGCGTTTTGCGGTTTTTACGATATGTAATTTTTAAAAATAAGGGTGAAAGTGTGTTTTAATTAAAAAACACAAAAGTAAGAAGGGGTGGTGGATGTTTTTTAAGGTTTAATCTTATCCATTAAATAAAATTAAATCTTAGATTAATCCCCATCATTAGATCAAACTCAAATGGATGGTGGAGATTTGTCCCTTGGTATGTGAGGAGAAACTGGTATGCAAATGAACTTTTCTCCATACTATATTTTTGGGTAAAGGGTTTCTTCGTAAATGTATTACACCAAAAAAAGCAATTTAGTACAAATGATGTGGGTGAGTCCCACCTCTCAGCCTGTTACATAGGCAAAAAGCGAACATAACAAGAACAACTACTCCATAGGAGGATACTACTAAAACTAGATAACAATTGACTCAACAAACATCAAAAAACTATTTCTTCTTCCTGCCACGGACCGTGATATCAAGATCATCACAAATAGACCACGGGTGCTCGGACAAATCATGATTCTCGTACATATCGTCATTATATTGGTACATATTCATAATTATCCAAATAAGAATCCCTCCATTGTTTCCCAACAAGCTATTTATACCATAGACATTATCCACTCCAATCATACCGACCGTTGAAAATCCTTAAGTTAGCAGTTTCATCAAATACCACTTCCACTTCACTATCACTTTCCACAATACCCATAGGAACAAGCGGGTTCCCATCATTGTCCAACAGCCTAAGTTTACCTTCACCAATTTTTCGTTCTATTTTATTGATTTTCTCACCAATAGGAGCATTACTAGCAAACTCCCCATCATTATCGATATTCATAAAAAAGGATCCACTTAAAGTAGCCCCATTATTTACCAAATTAGTAGTCCCCCCATTGGTACCAAACTCCACATCATTATTGACCGAATTAAGAACATCAAATGAATTTGAATTACTAACCTCAATAGTAGGTTCCACACCTTTCTTCTTATTACCACTAGAACTAGCATTAGGCTTTTTGGTAACAGGTCGATATTCTTTTTGAGGTTTAAAACCCATTTTTGGACCAACCGGAAACAACCTTCATCGAGAAGTTTGACTAGGCTTCTTCACAGTCTTCTTCTCACCAGCACCTATATTCTTCAGACATTCCTCATGAATATGTCCAAAAACCTTACAAGACGAACACCTAAGAGGTTTCCACTCATACTCAACATGGACATTACATGTATAATGGCCCTCCCTAGTAATTTTAGGCATAGCCACGACAATGTTATCTTTCAACTCCACATCAGCTCGAAGCTTAATCATAACTCTAGCATAGCTTGACCTACCCCAATGATTGCATGCACATGTCAGCTGTATAAGAGTCAAGCATAAGAGGAGTACCTAGTTTCATAGCAATGGCACTCAAGCCATTATCGCGACGCCAGAACAGTACTAGGCCAATGGAGTTAACCAAACTAGAATATATTAACATCTTCTTTCAATAATTCTCATTAGGATGTACCATTTCTTCAAGAAAAAAGGCGGTTATTTCGGATAAACCATAGGCCATGATCTAAAGCATAGCATCTAATCCGTCCATGGAGTATTATTCTAATTGAAGAGGAAAATAAACTGGTAGATTTATGACTGAACATAGATTCGAATAAGACCATATTTACCCTAAGCGTACTAACATAGATTTAGGCACAAACAGTATGCCACCCTCTTCCCCCAAGAAAAAAACCATAGTGATGATTAGCAAATTGAATGCACTTATAGCACAATAGACTCCCACTAGGACAACCACAACAATCCCACAACCCCCAGGTGTAAAAACAAAGTATGAATATTTAATTCTTCCCACTTGATTTAACCTGTAACATTAGTATATGAAGACTACCAGGGGCATTACCAGCCTCAAGTATTAATTGGCGTAAGATAATGGTGGAAAAGATTCCAGATTAGTATTATTATCCAAAGAGTTTTGTTTTTCCACCTCACCCGTCATGTCAACCAAGGATGGTGTTACACCCTCCGGAACGGCAGATGCACCATCTCTTGGAGTATCAACATTCATAGTATCATCTGAATCCGTAGACACACCAATACCTGAAGAGGTATTCTTTAAATTCCTATTAAGATCCTTTTCCTTTACACTCATCCCTCTCCTACTCCCTTTCTGATTAAAAAACCCCCGCTCCATACAAATGCAAACGAACCAACGATAATCAATACGTCTAAACCAAAAAATAACTAGAAGAACATAAGTCTAAATCTTCAATAAACGAAAACCTTAGTATGTTAGAGCGTTGGAATTGATGCCCAGTAACCAATCACCCAGCCCTTTAGCCCCCCCCCAGCCTTGAATCATATGAGTGATGAATTATAAGAAATAACGAATACCCTAGATCAAAAAACTAAATCTGTTTAAGCTTATTTTAGTTTTTAAAACTTCATTACTAGCTAAAAAGTAGGTCTGCAATTAGCTTTTAGTCTTTTGAAAAACTTGATAAAAACCAAAAACAGTCTGAACTCTCCCTTTCATTTAGCCCTTTTTTAGCTTAATTTAGTTTCAAAATGCTGATTTCTTGCTTATTTGAGTTGATTGGTTGGTGAACTTAATCTGTTTTTAGGTTTTGAAGTATAGCTTATTGATTTTGTAGCTTAAAAAGTAACTTAAAGGCACCCTTTTAGGTTGTTTGGTTCCCAATTTTATCAAAAAGTCAAGTTGGATGTCTGAGCTTATGGCTTATTGGATTTGCTTAAATTTTGTTTAGATTTACTTTTTAGGTTAGGTTTAAGGCACTTGTATCTTATTTGACCTCATGTTAAGCTTTTAGAAGCTTATTTGCGAATTTGAAGTTTAGTACTGATCGTTTCAATTTAATATACGTAATAATATCCAAAGTATATAAAATTCCAAAACTACTCTTGAGGACAAAGGTAGTTGGAAAAATCTTACAAAAAATACTACACGTTTTAACCGGTAAGTGTTTACCGGGTCGTTTTCCCAAAGATTTATGAAATTGAGACCACATTTGTTATTTAACGAATGATCGTTAAATATTTAATGAAAATACCAAAATTAGCCAAAAAATATGTTGGATGCCTTTTTATGCATGAAAAAAAGTTCGATACATTGATTGAAATGGCCTTGAAGTAGCGTACCGTTTTGTTCTATTAGCCCATTAATTAACAACAGACCATTTTTTCCTTTTTATAATTGGGAGCTTGATCGATTAATGAACAAATTAAAAATTATATTTATAATAGTATATAATGGAACTATAAAAAACAAACAAGAGTGGTATATGAATTAATCTTAAGATCCCCCATCATTATTGTTTTGTTGTTTATCGTTATATAATAACAAGTTAGTCGACCCGCGCTCCGCTGCGTGACGACTGGTGGACGACGTTGTTGTCAACGATGATATGAGTACTTTGCTGCCATATATTTTAAGCAATTGGCCCATTCCTTGGATTAAGGTAAGTGGACCAAAAAGAAACTGCAACATCCTAAAACTAATAGATATTAACTTGAATACTTTATAAAAAGTTGATACAGATGCAACTAGTGGTTGAACGTTGTTCAAAACAACATGTTGATATAAAAGTCAAACATAAAGGTATCCAGTCACATAAGCAGACCTCCTGAGTAGTAATTGATAGGCTTATTACATCAACTCCATCCTGAGATGCCTGTCAAAATTAAAAAATGATATATTAGAAAAAAAATTAGCAGAAAAGGTTATTTATATGATAGGTTCCTGCATTTTTAAAACATGTTGCTAATTTTACTACGTAAAACCACGGGTAATTAAATACTTACCCACAGATACAGATAGTGAACAACATCTTAGCTCCATGTTTGACATAAAATCCACACTCTTGCTTCTTTGCCAAAGCCCATTCCTTGCTTCTCTTTTGTTTGTTCAATACAGACACAGGAACCAATTGTCCTTCCATGGCACCTTTAAGCAACTATTTATTCAATGATCGCTCAAAATTTCAATCCTAGCTGCAACATGTTAAATTAGAATTATAAAGAAAGTTAATCTATCTTATATATAATGAAAAAACATTATAACATGCATAGTAACTTAATTTGTAAAAAGATATTGTTCATATGTGATGTGTTAATCTTACAAAAAAATTATTCGAGAATAGAAAATCTGGGTAAGAAGTACTTACCAGCTCTTCATATCTTTCCCTACTAATCCTGGAACCCCAACAAGTTCGTTCTTCCATAACTGTATCTTCCTACACCATTTACTTTTTCCCCTCATATTTTTTTGCCTTCATTTATTTTTTGTAAATTTCATTAAAACTTTAAAGCTACTTTTAGGGCATCTTTCATTTTTCTATATCCGTCTGAGATGGGTGGGGTTCACCTTATAGAATATGTGCTCTATTCTTAACTCTTTATTGTTAGGAATTATGTTTTCCTAACTTAGTACCGCTAGTTGTAGTAGAAAGTACCGACAGTTATAGTTTGTACTGTTAGTATTATTTTGTACCGTCAGTACAAAATAGTTAGTACTGTTTAATGGTTAGTATCGTTTAAGAGATATGCATAAGATATTATAGGAAAAGATATGCATTATCTTCTACGCGTTTTGTAAGTCTGTTAGGGTTTATCCTTTGTGTATAAAAGGAACCCTACGGCATTAGAGAAGAGAGGAATCCATCTCATCATATCTCTCAATCTCATAGTTAGTAATTTGTAATCTTTTTAGCAGATTAATACAAAAGTTTAGTTATTAATATTCATTGTTCTTCTTAGCATTATAAGTTAGTTTCCGCATAACTTATAGTGTTCATAGTCATTGTTTCTCCTGTAGTTTGTGTCAAACTATCCATATTGGCTACAACCCTTAATCAGGCTAGAAAGATCTATATTGAATTGGGATCTACAAGTGGTATCAGAGCTTATAGAGAAACTCTAAGTAAGAAGAACTAAAACCCTCTAGTTATAAACTTCTACCTTACAAATCTATTAAATGTATGGATCAGATGATGAGATTCCACCACCACCACCACCACCACCACCACCATAAACACAAACACCAACACAACAAGCCCCTCACATGGTCTCATCCATCAAACTCCCTATTCTTAAGAAGGGAGAATATGAAATATGGGCCATGAAAATGGAACATTATTTGGCTCATACAGACTATCCTATCTGGGAAGTCATTAAAAGAGGCAATGGTCTTGTGAGTGTCTCAACTGATACAAGTGGTGTAATAAAGGTTCTGCCTCCCAAGACTGCAGAAGAAATTTTAGCCAGAGAAAGAGAAAGAAAAGCAAGGACTACCTTGCTTATGGCTTTACCAGAAGGTATCTCTGATAAATTTCATTTAAAATGACTAATGCAAAAGTAGATGTGGTGAAGCTATCAAAATCTTATTTGGGAGCCAATGGATGAATCATTTAAAATGCAGAAGTATATTCTAAAGACAACAGTTTGAAGGCTTCCTTTGTATCAAAATCAAAGGGCCTGCACATAAAAGGCTATGACAGGTTTTGAGTCTTCTGAGTCAAACTAGAGATTCTTGGTGCAGGCGTCTCTACTAAAGTTGCAAATCAGAGTTCCTTAGGTCTTCTACCTGCCAGTCTGGTCTTAGTTTCCTTAATATGAGGGACCAAGCCAAGATTGGAACAATCTCAGTTTTGATGATCTGTATAATAATCTTAGAGTCTTTGAGTCTGATGTTAAAGGCTCTACTGCATCATCCTCTAGCACGCAGAATGTGGCATTTGTTTCTGAGAACACTAGCAGTACTAATGAAGTTAGTACTGCTTATGGTGCTTCTAGCTCTTCCTGCCATAACCCCCAAAGGGAAAGCTCTTTTCTACCACTGGTGAACTCATGTATCCTTTTTTGTAATCAATATCCAGTGGTCCCATTGGATCATTGAGGATTTGGAACAGCTTGATGAGTTCGATTTAGAAGAAATGGATTTAAAATGGCAGGTGGCCATGATTTCCATGAGACTGAAGAAGTTCTACAAAAAGATAGGAAGAAAGCTGCAGTTTGATGCCAAGGAACCAGTTGGCTTTGATAAGGCCAAAGTCGAGTGCTACAATTGTCACAAGACAGGGCATTTTGCTAGAGAATGCAGATCTAAGGGGAATCAAGATAGTAGGAGGAGAGATGCTGGATACACTGGGTACAAAGCTAAAGACAGTGGAAGGAGACCTGGAAAACAGGAGGAACCTAAAGCTTTGGTAACTCTTGATGGAGATGGTGTTGATTGGATCAGTCACTCAGAAGATGAGCAAGAGAACTATGCTCTGATGGCTTACAGCAATTCAGGCTCAGACACTGAGGTAACTTCTTGTTCAAAAGAGTGTAAAGAATCTTATGCTAAACTTAAAAAATTATATGATGAACAGAGGGAACAACTTGGTGATGCCAGTATAGAAATTCAGGCATATACTCAAGCTTTAAAGAAAGTAGAAGCACAATTAGTTGCTCATCAACAAAATCAACTTTGGTATGAGGAAAAGATTAGGTTTATGAAAATTGATTTAGATGATAAAACTGATGTGCTCACATATCATAAGAAACTATTGGCAGAAGCTAAAAAAGAAAAAGAAGAATTGAAAGCTAAAGTAGAAAAATGGCACAACTCTTCTAAGGGTCTTAATATTTTGCTAAATAGTCAGATGAGTGCTAGGGACAAAGCTGGGCTTGGGAACAGAAATCAAATGCATAAAGGGGTCTTAAGTTATGAAAATGAAGTTTTTAGAAGTGTATTTGACAGTAGGTCTAGTGATATAGAAGATAGTCTAGTAAATGATAGATATGCAGAAGGAATGCATGCTGCCCCCCTCCAATGACAGGGATTTACTTCCTTTCCTGGTCTGATGTTTGGAATTGACGGAGTCACAGTTTAAATCATTGGTCTAAAAGCAAATCTAAACTAGTGATATTCTTATGCTAGGAGTAGTGAGCTTATGAATCCCAATCCTAGTGAAGAAACACTTGAATCTATGCCTGAACCAGTTGTCAATGAACCTAAAGTAGTAAGTCAACCTAAAGTTGGTCTGATGCTCCTATCATTGAGGAGTATGAGTTAGATAGTGATGATGATTGTGTGACTACAACTTCAAAAGAACAGGAAACACCTCGTTTTTCTTTTGTTAATACTGTTAAGCATGTAAAAACTCCTAGGCAAACTATTAAAGAACAAAACACATGTAGTTCTGAGAAATAAAAACCTGACAAAGGATTGTAGTGTTTTAATGTCTAAACATATTTAGGTTTGGGATATGGGTTTTACTAAAAAGGCATGTTTTGTATTGTGGCAGTATTTAGTCATCTATTAAGATTGTGATTTCCATGGGAAAAGAATGGCTAAAAAGTGAATTATTGAACAAAAGATGTGTAAGGGTACTGGTCAAAAGGAAAATAGGCCAGTGTGGAACAATGTACAAAGAGTGAATCACCAAAACCAATTTGTTCCTACAGCGAAGAAATAATTTTCATAAGTCTCATTCACCTATCAGAAGGCCATTTAATAGAACAACAGCACTAAGAACAAAATTTTCAAATCAAAAAGTTAATACTGCTAAGGTAAAAACAGTTAGTGTTGTTGAGGGAAAAAGGGAAACTGCTGTTAAGCCCTCAGCAGGTTATAATTGGAGACCCAAAAGACTCTCTTCTCCCGGCTCTCTAAGTCTCCAATACAATGGGGATTAATTAAATTCTAGAAATGTAGGTTATTCTATAAAGATCCACTAGGCTGACCCAAGCCAAAATGGGCTGGGTCCTAAGAGAATTAATCTCTTTATTTAATGTGCTGGATTATCACAAAGAGACGTTTAAAGAAGAAAAAGGGAATGTTGATAGTGGATGTTCCAGGCACCTGACTAGAATCAAGGCCTACCTTGTAAATATCAAGACTATAATGGTTGCCCTGTTGCTTTTAGAGGTTATTAAATAGTTACATTCTTGGTAAGGTAAAAATAAAAACATGGAAAGTTAGATTTTGGGACTTATATGTAGTGCTTTGTGAAGAATCTACAACATTTCAATCTCTTTTTCTTATGTCACAAATGTGTGACAGAAGAACAAGGTTTCTCTTCACATATACTAATTGTCTAGTGTTGTCTCCTGACTTTAAAGTTACCTGATGAAAATCAAGTATGATTAGGAGTCCTAGTCAATAACAATAGTACAGTTTTCAAATCCTAGAGAACATTGTTCATTTGGAGGTTTTGCTTGTTTGGATTGCAAGGTCACAGTGATGAATCTAATAAATGGCATAGTGAGGTTGAGGTCATGTTAACTTTTAAAAACTTAAACCAAGCTTGTAAAGGGAAAACCTGTAAGAGGTTTACCTTTTAAAGATTTTTCAAAATGACCACATCCTGTGGTTTCTTGTCAAAAAGGAAAGCAAACACAAGGCTCTGAAGGGCCAAATCAGTAAGTCTATTAGTCAGCCCTTACAGCTTTTACATATGGACTTATTTAGACCTACATCTGTAAGGAGCTTAAACCATAAGACTTATTGCCTTGTTATCACTGATGATTTTAGCAGGTTTAGTTGGGTGTTCTTTTTAAGAACTAAGGATGAAACTAGTGGAATCCTTAAGGACTTTATAAGACAAATTGAGAACCAATTAAATCAAAAAGTTAAAACTATTAGATGTGATAATGGTACAGAATTTAAGAACATGGATTTTATTGAATTTTGTGGGGTCAAAAGGGATCAAGAGGGAATACAATAAGTCAGACTCCCTTAGTAACAAAATGGAGTTGCTGGAAAGAAAGAACGGACCCTTATTGTAGCTGCTAGAACTATGCTAGTAGAATCATTTTTTACCTAACACTTTTTGGGCTGAAGCAGTTAGTACTGCTTGTTATGTCCTTAATAGGGTATTAGTGACCAAGCCTCAAAATAAGACACCTTATGAACTTATAACTGGTAAAATACCAATCATAAGCTATATAAGACCTTTTGGGTGCCATGTGACCATCTTGAATACCATTGACCACCTAGGCAAGTTTGATGGGAAATTTGATGAAGGGTTTTTAGTAGGGTATTCTCTAAATAGCAAGGCTTTTAGGGTATACAATTTAGAAACCAAGAGAGTTGAAGAAAACCTGTATATAACCTTTTTGGAAAATAAACCAAATGTTGCAGGGAAAGGATCAAATTGGCTGTTTGATCTTGATTATTTAACTGATTCAATGAATTATTAGCCTGAGAGATCAGAGAATCAAGCTAACAAAAATGCTACGTTAAAAGAAGCTAATCATAGTGCATGTACAAAAGATAATATTGATGCAGGAAATTCTAAAATGGAAGCTGAATCTGCTCAAGACTACTTTGTACTGCCAATATGGTCTTCTTATACTTCAACAGTCAAGAGCTCAGAAGCAAAGAATGAAGGTGAAAAGCCTAATAAGAATACTGATTTAAAGACAAATGAGAAGCCAGTAGATCATGAGGACAAGCCTTTAAAAGACAAGAAAAGGAGGCTAATGATGCAGCTGAAGGTCTTAGAAAGGAGTTTGCCCAAGATACTAAGGATTTGCTTCTTCAAGCAAGAGCTAGCAGTACTAACACAGTTAATACTGCTAGCACACCAGTTAGTACTGCCAGTCCTTCTGGTGGACTATCCTACACTGATCTAACCAATACTGACCAAGATGATTCTCAAATACCTGCTCTTGAGGATATTTATGACAATCCTAATGATGGTATTTTTACCAATGCATCTTATGATGATGAGGGTGCAGTGGCTGACTTTACAAATTTAGAAACTATTATGAATGTTAGTCCTATTCCCACATCAAGGATTCACTTTATTCATCCTTCAACTTAAATTCTTGGAGATCCAAAATTAGCAGTTCAAAACAAGAGCAGTGAACAAAAGTTCTAGTAGCCATGTTTCTGTAAGATATATTCAAAAGACAGAGAGAAGTAATCATAAGGATTTCTAGCATTATTTATTTGCTTGTTTTTGTTCTCAAATCTGAACCCAGAAGATATCTAAAGCACTTGAAGATGAAAGTTGGGTTGATGCTATGTCGGAAGAACTGCTGTAATTCAAGATTCAGAAAGTTTGGATCCTTGTAGATTTGCCTCATGGGAAGAAGGCAATTGGAACAAAATAGGGTTTATAGAAATAAGAAGGATGAAAGAGGTGTTGTGGTTAGAAATAAGGCAAGGTTGGTTGCCCAGGGACATAGGCAAGAGGAAGGGATAGACTATGATGAGGTTTTTGCTCCTGTGGCTAGGATTGAAGCCATTAGGATCTTTTTGGCCTTTGCTTCTTATATGGGATTCATAGTCTATCAGATGGATGTGAAGAGTGCCTTCCTGTATGGCACAATTGATGAGGAGGTGTATGTGTCTCAACCTCCAGGTTTTGTAGATCCTAAGTGTCCTAAGAAGGTCTACAAAGTTGTGAAAGCTCTATATGGTTTACACCAAGCTCCTAGAGCCTGGTATGCTACTTTATCTACTTTCTTGTTGAAGAGTGGATACAGAAGAGGAACTATTGACAAGACTCTTTTTATCAAGAAGGACAAAAATGATATCATGTTAGTACAAGTTTATGTGGATGATATTATTTTTGGTTCTACAAAGAAGTCTTGGTGTGATGAGTTTGAGGCATTGATGAAGAGTAGATTTCAAATGAGTTCCATGGGTGAACTCACCTTCTTTCTTGGATTACAAGTCAAATAGAAAGAAGATGGTATTTTCATAAGTCAGGATAAATATGTTGCAGAAATCCTGAAGAAGTTTGATTTTGCCAGTGTAAAGACTGCTAGTAACCATTGTAGACCCAAAAAGCTTTGGTCAAGGATGGAGGAGCTACTGATGTGAATTGTACACCTTTATAGATCCATGATTGCTTTTTAATGTACTTGATGCTTTCTAGTGTCTGAGATTATGTTTGACAGTTGTGCTTGTTCAAGGGCAAACCCCATACTGGGCCCTTTGGGATCCATAGGAGTGTCATCATTTAACCTAGAAGCTCTACTCAGATAGTGACTATACTGTGTGTCATCTTTTAACCTAGTAGCCTACTCAGATATGACTCATTCTAGAGAAAAATCTTGACAGGAATCCACAATAGGAGCTTATCAATTCTTGGCAAGAAGACGTATTTCATGGGCAATGCCAAAGAAGAAGCAGAACAATTGTGGCTACTTTACTACAGAGGCAGAAAGAATATGTTGCTTGCTGCCAACTGCTTGTGGGCAAGTTTTGTGGAGTCAAAATCAAATGTTAGATAGGGGTTCAATTTATGAACACAAAGACTAATTGATAATGAGAGTACTATATGCATTGTAAGAATCCATATTACATCCAAAACAAAAGCATATTAAAATTAGGCACCACTTCTTAGGGATTGCTTATGAGAAGAAAATTATCCGGATAACAATGTAGCTAATCTTTTTAACCAAGCTTTTGATATTAGTAAGTTCAATTTCTTTATTGTTACATTGGAATGATCAATCAATAAGATGCATTAAAGTTTAATGGATGGCAAGATGATTTGTTGTTAACAGTTTGTATTGAACTGTTTGTGAGCAGAAGAATCTGGACAATCGTGTTGATGTTTTTCATAGAGTTATTTGTTCTAGGAGGGTAATTAGAGAGGAGCTATATATGGTACTAAAGAAATCTTGTTGCAGACTTGTTAAGTTTTTAGTTGACAAAGTTTTAGGTTACGATAGGGTTTAGTTAGGTAGAAAGGGCAAAGTTTGTACCGCTATCAGCGTTTTAAAGAAAATACCGGTAGGGGTCTAAAGTGTAATTTTTGACGGTTTCTTCGACATTGGATTGACTCCTTTATATAAATACCGTCTCTATTAATAATTTTATTCACCTAAACTCTCTAATCGACTTCTCAATTAACTAACCCTAATTTTTCATCACAGTCGATCAACAAAATCAATTCAACAATGGCTGGTTTGGATTTCTGCTTAAAGCATAATATGGTTGCTAATTGGTAACGAGAATGTTGAACTGCGATAGATTACTTAACAATAGCTCAGATGAGGATTATTAAGGAGGTGGATTATGAAATACTTGACAAGAAGTATCCTATCACAGAATGGAAATCTGAGTATCTCGGAATTAAATCATGGTATGATGAAACTAAAGACTTAGAAGAAATTAATCTAAATGTCTACTCTTATGAGCGTGCTTTCCATATTTGATAGAGATGATTTGTTTGTTGTATATCAACTTGTGATGGACAAATACCAAGATGAGATACCTGAAGATTTTGACAAAGTACTTTGGGGAGATTTAATGATAATGTTCAATCCAAGTGATGAAGATGAGTTTTGGAACTCACAGCAGGATTGGAATGTAGTAAGTTGGAAGCTACATGGTTCTTCAGGGAGCCACACAATCCTCCCCCAAATCCTACATGTGAACAACCTATGATTTTGAGCAGTGTAAGAACCCGAATTTAAGGTCATTATTTATTTTGACTTATATAATTATTTTCTAAATTTTAGAAAATATTCTATTTTATTATTTTGTCGATTTTGGAGAAAATCGTCGGTTCGGATTTGAATAAAAGGCTATGCGTTAAAAATTTAACCGTTTTTGAGCAACGAGAAATCAACGACTTCGTATTTTGGCCTCGAATGCCAATTATATTTTATTTTATATAAAATATTATTTTTAAAAGTTTACATGTGCAACCGAGTTAAAATTTTCAATTTAGAAAAAAAAAGTGTCGGACTAGGAAAGGTTTTAGGGCCCGAGACTTATAAGTATTATTAGTTAGGAAGAAGCGGGCCGAAACCCACTCCTCCCTTTTTGCTCTAACCGGCCATAGGCCCAAAAACCATACACCCTTATGTTTTAAACCACTTAATTAACCCATTAGTTAAATTAGGCCCAAGACCCAAACCCAATACTTTTATTTATATATCTCGACACACACTCTGTACAATTAAAACACAGACAAAAAAAAAGAAATTCTTCTCTCCTCCTTCTTCTTGGTTCGACACATAAACCACCAAAACCCTTAATTGATCATCAAAACCCTATTAAATCTTCTCTTTTTCACCTTAAATCAACACTATTATAAACCCTAATCCTTCCCCAATGATAAAATCAACCATGCATTGATTTAGAAAAATCTTGAATTGAAGAACTTGAAGATTTTTAAGGTTTGGATTTGATTAGAGGCTACAAGAATGATAAAGGGGTAATTAGAGTTTGATTGTGAAGGATTTGGATAAATTAAAATCAAGATAAATCTTGGGTTCTTGCCCTCTTGATTTCGGCAGCCCACCCCTCCCCAACTAGGGATTTTGTTTGATCTTTTCTTTAGCCCCATTGTAAGTTAATTATACTCTTTAAGTTCCCTTCTTTTCCTTGCTTTGATTTTGTGAAATGCATGTTCTTGATTGTGATCTTCATAGTCATGCATGTACTTTTTATGGTTGATCTTGATAAATTAGTGTAAGTGGTGAAAAAAATGGTTATTGATGATGTACTTTGATGATTAGTAGCCTTGCATGATGATTGATGGTGGTTTGGATGAGTATAAAATAGGTTTAGAAGGATCGTCTAGGGACTGTTTTGGGGACAGCAGCTTGTCGCCCCATTTCCTCAAAATTTTTGGCCTGTGCCTACTGATATAAATTGATATTTGAAAAATAGACACTTAGAGGATCATGTGGTAAATTGGATGCTCAACCAACTCTTCCGGATGAAGGAGTTATGGTCAATTTACGATCATGGGTCAAATCTGGACCTTCGAAGATAAAACGTGTTAATCTCTAAAATTTTGAACTAAAAGTTTGGGTTCTAAAGCATGACTCAGTATTATATGTCTTAGGAAAGCTCCAGCACTTGGCCTTGCACCCATTGCTATCCTAGATTAGGATTTATGGCCAAAACCGTAGGAATAAGATGTTCAGCCAACTTTCTGGTTTGACCTTCGGTTAGTAAAAATCCATTTCCCATGGATTGGTGAATGGTATGATTGATTGGCCAAATGTTTTGAAAAACTGACTAACGGGGCTTTCCAGGGGTGAAAGCTCCTCTTTGTTTTGTTGTACCTTTTATAGATTAAGAGATGCGATGGCATGAATTTGACTAAAATCTGGAAAACAAGTTTTCTGTTTTGAGTTTCAGTTGGTAAAATGAACTTTTCTCTTAAATGGTAAATAATGAATGATTGCTTGATGTTTGGAAGTAAACTTCAAGGCTTTCTGGAGGTGTAAGCTACTTTCATAGCCCTTAATGGTTTGAGAGGAAATGCTCTCAATGAATCTGACCCTAACCAGATAAGACTTTTACGCCTAGTTTTAGAAAAGTAAAAGTGCGACCACTTAGTAAAAATTAAGATTTGATAAGCGATGCTTAGTAGACTTTTAATTGGGTGTATGTACAGGTCCTATATCAAATTTAGAGATAGAAAACATCCTGATAAGTCTCGGTCCAATGTGCAACATGTTTTCCATTTTTTTAAGCTAGTTATGTATAAGCTATATATAATGTATTGGAAATACTTTATAAATTATGTCGGCGACTTATTATGTAGGTCCCGAATAATTTCTTGGAGTTTCTCGTGGTATTTATTTCTCGATTGCTCTTGTTTCTTCTTTACTTGGTGAGTTCATAGCCCCACCTTTGCTATTTTAATGGTTTTCGTAACTATTTTCGGGGTGAGAATACATGCTTGTTTTTACTAGTAAAATTGTTTCTTTTTACTTACTTAAGCGTTACATGAATTGGGGTTTCACTAAAGCTTTGGCTTGCTTATTTACTGATTTTTGATACATGTTTGATAAATGGTGATTACCATTGGAATTATTTGAAGCTGGATTGCTTTGTAAATGTTTTGAGAACATTGGATTATGTCTATTTACAAATCCGTGAGTTTGAACCATTACTTTTTTAAATTGGACACAGTGCTTGATGGGTATGCTTGTCCCGATTATGAAATTATTGCCTAGAGGTAGATATTGCAAAAAGTCCCAAATTTGGAACGTTAATTTGCTCTATAGTGGGGAAGCGCTTGTACATTAATAGATCTATTGGGTTGACAACCCGTTGAGGGTTATGGATAGGTGTATAACATGAAACACCTGTTTAGGACGTTTGTATTGAGAGGTAGGATAGGTATCTGCAATTGTTACCTTGTATGGGCAAAATTTGTTGAGCATTGAAAGATATATGCCGTGTCAAGGCGTCGGTATCATGGGCTCATGGCGATAATATGAAATATGGTATTTGGCAAATACACTTGATGTATTGATGTTGGTTGAACTAAAAGCTTGTGGTCCATTACTAATTATTACTTGATTATTGAAATCACTATTTTGGATTTTTTGGAAATAATGCTTTGAAATGTTGTAACGTATTTTTTTTTTAAGGGAAATATCGTTTGAATTATTTCAATGCGGTTTTTTGCTAAACCGATGAATTCACCTAACATTATTGTTGACGTTTTTTTGAAATGTATTTTCCTCAGGTTATTATCTTGTTAGCCTGGAGAAGTGGGAGCATTTCGGGCGCTGTGGATATCAAACTATAAGGACTTGGTTTTCTTCCATTCGATAAATGTTTTCTTTTATTATACACAATGAGTCACGTTTGAATCATCGTAATCTTGTTAAATTATAAAATAAAAAAAAATAAAAAAAAAAAAATAATATTTTTGGGTTTTGGACCTAAATTTACTCTGATTTATTTAAACCGAATGTGACATTTTATTAAACGTCTCTTTTGAGGTCGTTTTCTGTAACTTGTGTGTATGAACTATGAAGTAGCACCCCAAGTGGTATTCCGCTGCGTTGTTGTGATTTTAGGGGTGTTACAGAATGGTACCAGAGCACAAGTTGTAGCGAACTAGGTCATTTTACAAAAACCTGGACTACAACTATTTTCGGAAATTTTAAGAGTCCTTCCCCATTGTCCGATATCCGCGCGCGCTTGCTCCCAGGTAACTTATATGCTCTCTTTTGCACTTTTATTGCTATTGCATGAATAACTAGTATATAATCCTCGATTATGATTTCGCTCTCCTACGTCTATCTTATGACGTCATACTATTTGCCTTATATCGGTCAGTTATATATATATATTGACCACTCCGATTATCGTGTGCTTCTTGTTTCTTATTTTCTCCTTCGAAAGTTAATACTAGCATTATATAAGGATACTCGTACGTATATGGGATACTTTCTTATTGATATCTTACGCTTATCTTTGGGATCACCGCCATCTATATATATATAAGAGTAATGTATATAAGTGTCGACTATTTTCGGTCACTTACGTTTATATTTGGAACTTTTGAGTAAAATTTGTATAATGTCAAAATTTTAACTTGAAGTCAGTAACCATGGTATTTTGTTGGGTAAGTCAACATACAAGGTGTATGTGGGGCTTTGGATGGAGCCGTAACTCCTCCGAATAAGTTAGTTACGCCCAAATTTGTAAAACTAGTCCAAATGGGTGACCCGTGAGATGATTGGTGTGATAATGGTAAAATTTTGGCTTAAAACCTACTGTGTTTTTACATAAATGAATAGTATAATACCTTAGGTCCTAGTGGCGAGTTGGATGGAATGCCAACTCTTCCGGATGGTCGAGATAAGACCAAAACCGTGGAAACGAACTTAGTGCGAACCCATAATTTACTAGGCAGATTGTTTGACCTAAATTGGATATGTTTTGAATTGTAGGCTATTGGGTTTATACATGCGTTGAAAGGGTACTTCATGTGAGGGACATTGTGGTTTCTTTGTAGAGCCTTTAACCATTCAGATGAATGGGTTACGGACCAAATGGATTAAAATAACAAATATTTGTGACCATAATTTCAAAATTAATTGATGACCAGAATTTTTCATACTAGTGGCCATATTTTTTCCAATTAAAAATTGTAGGATTTAGATAAACTTAAACATGGGCTTTTAGTTTGGTGTTCAAAACCGGGAGTTTTAAAGTGGGAATTACGCATAAAAAACGGTTAGAAACAGAAAAACGTTTTAATCTTAAGCAGATCTGAATTTATGGCTTAAACAATAATTTGACTGTAGGACTCTGTAACACTTTGAGTTAATATATTCTTATTATCTTAGTAAATTAGTGTCTTACATCTTGATTTGAAGCGAAAAACCTCTGTTTTTACCTTTATGTGATTTTTGGGATATAAGTTATATAAGTCGTGGCAATGGCAAAAAAATCGATAGTGATATTAAAATTACCTACATGTGTGTATAGTACTATGGTACGTCATAACAAGTTCTTTTACATTAATATTTTATGAGCGATGTGGTGATCTTAGAAATATTTAAGCAATTTTACTTTACTTCCTTTTTATGATATTGGCATTCGGAGTATTTTGTCAAATTCATTAGTTATTTTGTTGTTCAACGCCGAGTTTAAACACTCTCCTTATGCTTTTGAATCGCATATGTTGCTTGGTAACCTATTGTTTTAAAGTCTTTGAGTTGATGGGAGTACGACTTTAGCTTGTCACCTCGGAGTGTGCTTTCGTTTATTATGTGAACGTTGCTAGGGTTCTCTTAATAATCGGCACTCTTTTGAATCAACGGTTGTTGGAGTTTGCTTGATTACTGGTATTCTTTTGAATCAACGGTGGTTGGAAGATTGTTTTTGGTATTCATTAGAATCAACAGATTCAATTAGTAATGTCTTACTATTATTCTCGTTACTTCTTGTTATGATTGTGAAGGATCATGCCGTCAAAGAGACATTTTCCCTTTTATTTAATGTAGCATTTGGTCTTGTTTTGGACATTGTGTTTTGTGTCGGCCATGCTTAAGTAGGATGATTTATAATCATCTTATTGAAATGAATTGGGACGCTTCTTCATTTGAATAAGAAAATTATAAACCACCGAACCATAAGTTTATAAGTTCTTACTTACAAGGATTGGGACGCCTCTTTTTGTAAGTAATAAATTATAAATGAGTGGGCTTATGTGTATCCGACATGGCGTGTGTTCAATTGTGTGAATCATCCTTTGGGCTATGAACTCCTTTCAACTCGTAATGTGTACAAGGACTTATCTGAATTTGTATCGACTGCCATGAGCTTGATAAGATATTAGTATCTTTGTTGAAAACCTTGACGATGGCTTGTGTATATCCTCACCGCTTTGTAAGTAACCATTCAACGATTAATACGAATTGAGCGTCGGGACGTCGCTCCCTAAAGGGGTGGATACTGTAAGAACCCGAATTTAAGGTCATTATTTATTTTGACTTATATATTTATTTTCTAAATTTTAGAAAATATTCTATTTTATTATTTTGTCGATTTTGGAGAAAATCGTCGGATTTGAATAAAAGGGCTATGCGTTAAAAATTTAACCGTTTTTGAGCAACGAGAAATCAACGACTTCGTATTTTGGCCTCGAATGCCAATTATATTTTATTTTATATAAAATATTATTTTTAAAAGTTTACATGTGCAACCGAGTTAAAATTTTCAATTTAGGAAAAAGTGTCGGACTAGGAAAGGTTTTAGGGCCCGAGACTTATAAGTATTATTAGTTAGGAAGAAGCGGGCCGAAACCCACTCCTCCCTTTTTGCTCTAACCGGCCATAGGCCCCAAAAACCATTCACCTCTTATGTTTTTAAACACTTAAATTAACCCATTAGTTTTTAAATTGGCCCTAAAGGACCACCCAATTCTTTTATTTATATATCTCGACACACACTCTGTACAATTAAAACACAGACAAAAAAAAAAGAAATTCTTCTCTCCTCCTTCTTCTTGGTTCGACACATAAACCACCAAAACCCTTAATTGATCATCAAAACCCTATTAAATCTTCTCTTTTTCACCTTAAATCAACACTATTATAAACCCTAATCCTTCCCCAATGATAAAATCAACATGCATGAATTAGAAAATTCTTGAATTGAAGAACTTTGAAGATTTTTAAGGTTTGAATTTGATTAGAGGCTACAGACCATCTCTAAGGCGGTAATTAGAGTTTGATTGTGAGATTTGGATAAATTAAAATCAAGATAAATCTTGGGTTCTTGCCCTCTTGATTTCGGCAGCCCACCCCTCCCCAACTAGGGATTTTGTTTGATCTTTTCTTTAGCCCCATTGTAAGTTAATTATACTCTTTAAGTTCCCTTCTTTTCCTTGCTTTGATTTGTGAATGCATGTTCTTGATTGTGATCTCATAGTTCATGCATGTACTTTTTATGGTTTGATCTTGATAAATGAGGTGTAAGTGGTGAAATAAACGGTTATTGATGATGTTCCTTGTGATGTAGCCTTGCATGATGATTGATGGTGGTTTGGATGAGTATAATATAGGTTAGAAGGATCGTCTAGGGACTGTTTGGGACATCGCTGTGTCGCCCAATTTCCTCAAAAATTTTGGCTTGTGCTTCTGATATAAATTGATATTTTGAAAAATAGACAACTTAGAGGTTCATGTGGTAAATGGTATGCTCAACCAACTCTTCGGTTGAAGGAGTTATGGTCAATTTCGATCATGGGGTCAATCTTGGGACTTCGAAGATAAAAACGTGTTAATCTCTAAAATTTTGAACTAAAAGTTTGGGTTCTAAAGCATGACTCAGTATTATATGTCTTATAGAAGCTCCAGCACTTGGCCTGGCCTTGCACCCTTGCTATCACTAGATTGGATTTTATGCCAAAACCTTGGAATAAGATGTTCAGCCAACTTTCGGGTTTGACTTTTCGGTTAGTATAAAAATCATTTCCCCATGGATTGGTGAATGGTATGCTTGATTGGCAAATCTTTTGAAAACTAGGGACTAACGGGGCTTTCAGGGGTGAAGCCTCATTGTTGATAACTTTTAAGATTAAGAGATGCTGATGGCATGTTTGACTAAAATTGGAAAACAAAGTTTTCTGTTTGCAGTTTCAGGTTGGTAAAATGAACTTTTCTCTTTAAATGGTAAATAATTGGAATGATTGGCTTGATGTTCTGGAAAGTAAACTCCAAGGGCTTTCTGGAGGTGAAAGCCTCACTTTCATAGCCTTAATGGTTTGAGAGAAATGCTCTCATGAATCTTGACCAAACAAGAAAAATGGATCTTTTCGCCTTAGTTTTAGAAAAGTAAATAGTTGCGTCCTTAGTAAAATTAAGATTTGATAAGCGATGCTTAGTAGACTTTTAATTGGGTGTATGTACAGGTCCTATATCAAATTTAGAGATAGAAACACCTTGGTTAAGTCTCGGTCCAATGTTGCACATGTTTTGCATTTTTATAAGCTAGTTATTGTATAACTATATATAAGTATTGGAATACTTTATAACATTTGGTCGTCGATTATTTGTGTGTTCTCGGAATAATTTCTTGGAGTTTTAGTGGTCTCAATTTTATCCTTGATCTTGTTTCTATCTTTACTCGGTGAGTTCATAGCCCCACCTTGCTCTTGTAATGGTTTTCGTAACTATTTCTCGGGGTGAGAATTACATGCTTGTTTTACTATAGTAAAATGTTTCTTGTTTACACTAACTTAAGCGTTACATGAATTGTTTTCACTAACTTGGCTGCTTCTATTACATGATTTTGATACATGTTTGATAAATGGCGGATTAACCATTGGAATTATTGAAGCTGAATTGCTTAGTGAAATGTTTTGAGAACATAGATTATATTTTTACAACAACCTGTGAGTTTGAAAACCATAACTCTTGTTTTTAAATTAGACACACAGGCTGAAGGGTATTGCTTGTCCCGATTATGAAATTATTCGCATGAGTAGATATTGCAAAAGTCCCAATTTGGAACCGTTAATTTGCCTATAGTGGGGAAGCGCTTGTACATTAAATAGATCTTTTGGGTTGACAACCCCGTTGAGGGTATGGATCTGTTGAAATAACATGAATCACCTGTTTAGGACTGTTTTGTATTGAGAGATAGGTATCTGGCAATTGTACCTTGTAATGGGGCAAAATATAGTGAGCATATGTAAAAGATATATGCCGTGGCAAGGCGTCGGTATCATGGCTCATGTCGATAATATGAAATATGGTTTATTTGGCAAATACACTGATGTATTGATGTTGGTTGGATCTAAAGCATTGTGTCCATTACTAATTATTTACTTATTATTGAATCCACTATTTGGATTTTGGAAAAATGCTTTGAAAGGTTGTACGCTATTTTTTTTAAGGAAATATCATTGAAATTATTTCAATGCGGTTTTTTGCTAAAACCTTTAATGAATTCACCACATTATTGTTGACGTTTTTTGCATGTATTTTCTCAGGTTATTATCTTGTTAGCTGAGGCAGTGGGAGCTATTCGGGACGCTCGTGGATATACAAAAATATAGGACTTGGTTTTCTTCACTTCGATAAATGTTTTCTTTTATTATAACAACTGTGTCACGTTTGAACTCATGATAATCTTGTTATATTATTAAATTGTTGGGGACCTATAATTTACTTGATTTATTTAAAACCGATTGTGACATTCTTATGAAACGTCTCTTTTGAGGTCGTTTTTCTGTAACTAGTTTGTTATGAAACTAGGAAGTAGCACCCCAAGTGGTATTCCGCTGCGTTGTGTGATTTTAGGGGTGTTTACAGCAGGTTAGTTTAGTTTATACCTTTATAAATGGCTAAGTGTCTATTTTGTATGTTTCTTGCGTGCTATGTGCTCTATATGTATGTTGAAGTGGGTTACTTATGTGCATGATGTCATTTTAGAGGTAAATGATTATCTTATTTTGTGTGCATATGAGTTTGGTGTTAAGTATTTCATTTGTTCACGTGTGGTGATAATAGAAATGAAACACGTGTTACATGCAATGCTATGTCAATAGTTGGATAATTAAGTGTTAAGCGTTTATGGGAAATATGGCATTTTAGAAATAAAAACGACTGTGAGTGAAATATGAAGATTGTAGCAAACTTTTATAAAATATAGAAGTTGTTTGGTGAAATAAAGTTATATTTTGAAGTTAGAAGTAGCGGTTTAAGTAAAAAACGGTCTTAATCAAATTAGCTTAGGTTTTACAACGAAACTTAAAGGTAATGACAGTATATATGTAAATAAAAAAAATAATATATTGGATATATATATATATATATATATATATATATATATATATATATATATAAGAGAAGGGGATGGCCGGCCCAAAAGAAAAAAAAGAAAAAAAAGGTGTTTTAGTTAATCTAGGACTTGTTAAGTTAATAATCAAAAAACCTTATCATAATTTTAATCTCACCTTGCCTCCCTTTGCCGTCAACTCAGCCCCAAGAAACAAGGAGATAAAAAATTTGATCCAAGTATTCAAGTGTTAGATCGCGTAGAAGCAAGTAAGAAACGCTAGGTATTGATCTTCTCCTTGCTTAATTCTTTTTAAAAAGTAAAAAATGTTGTAACAATTATTATGATGGATCTAGGGTTTTATAAAATTCAAAATATTAATGATATTTAATGATGATAGAATGATTAGGGCTTGATTAGGGTCATGTTCATGCAATTGGTTAGGTGTAGAATTTGTGTTATAAAAACCATGATTTAGGGTTGAGCAGAATTTTTGGGTTCGTGTTCAATGATGATATCTTGATGATAAAAATGAATATCGAAATGTTTCTTGAGCCTATGAATAAGCCAAAAGAGTCTAGTTTTCATAAAATCCGGCCTTGAAAGTTTTTAAGGTAGGGAAGTCATTCAATTGTTGGTTACACTAAAAGTTGTCAGATCAGTAAATACTGGTCAGATTTAGGTCATGTTTGTGAGGATAAAACCTATACTTAAAAGTGTAATTAAGCTTAGCCCTTCTACAGTAGTTAAGTTCCATATGTCTATGGATAATCCTGTAAAGATTAGCCTCTGAAAGCATGTCTAAGTATGGTAGTTAGAGTGATATATTTTGGTGTGCAATCAGATCCGAATTAGAACAGTTTAGAAGTTTGATTTTATTTGAGGTAGTTACACATATAAGTAATACTTGGGAATCACAAGGTAGTTAATATACTCATAAATGAACATGGGTGATTTTTGGTATAATTTATGAAGATCATTAAGTAAGGGTTTTGGGTACGTAAAGAGACACTAAAATTCTGCAATTCTGAGTTAATTGTAAGTAACTAGTGTAAAGTATTAGTAAGATGGTTAAGGTTGGGCATGGTGTTGGGGTGACCCATGATGGTTAACTAAACCCTTAAACATCCATCATATGTGTGTTACATAGACTAGAGCTTTTATCTTGGTCACATGTAACAATGTTTATTTATTTGTATAGTTGCGTGTAGAGATTAGGAAATTGCGTTTGAGTATCCAGGTGAGTTTCATAGTCCCAATTTACTATGTTTTTTTAGGATGGAAGTGATGCAAAATATGTTTCAAAATGTTTTGATTATGTGATTATATGGTTCAAGTTACACATGGACATTTAAGTTGCTATTATATGTTATGTGCTGCATGTTGTATGATGTTGCATTGGTCTTCGCCTACTTTATGGGTAAGAGGTTTCGCCTACTTAGTGTGGGTATAAACATGTATGTGTGAGGATACGGTACCAAAAGTCTAGGATTTGGGGATTTTATTCCTCTCCATGACTATTTTTGTTGCATTGGATCGGGGGTACGTTCCGTCCTAATTGAGATTCTTAATTGCATGAATGCTAGCATGTATAATAGCCAGCTTATTTGTCCTGTCATGTTTTGGTTTTTTATATAATCACAGTAATTGATTTAAATCTTGTATTGGTGCCGTAAAACCTATGACTCTCACCAACCATTGTGTTGACGTTTTAAGCATCATTTTCAGGTGAGCGTTATGATGGTATTGAAGTAAATAAAAGTGGCTAGAGAGACCATTAGGCTGCATTGGAAGTTCCTAGTTGATTTCATTTCGTATTTTGTTGCATGAATTCTTGAATGATTTTATTAGGTTTGTGAGACATTGTCTTTGTATTGATGAGACCCTTTTTTCATTAATACAAGATGCCGTTCTTTTGTTTTTAGAAATATCATGACACATCGTGTCTTTTACATTAGTTATGCATGTAGTGGCTCTCTATTATTGACACCATTGTGTTGTGATGATATCCATGATGTTACGCCTCGTGTTTTCTGCCTTGGCGGGGTGTGACAGATTGGTATCAAAGCCTTTGGTTATAGAGAAGTAGGTGGTCGAGCCTAGACTATAACCTAGGAGTCCTTCATATAG